>CAUYPK010007630.1:0-35019 GCA_963574355.1 Loris lydekkerianus | reverse complement strand
AGGATCGAAAGGCAGGTCTATTTTTAGGTCTCTAAGTATTCTCCAAACATCCTTCCAGAAGGGACGTATTAGTGGGCATTCCCACCAGCAGTGTAGAAGTGTGCCCTTTCTTCCACATCCATGCCAACATCTCTGGTTTTGGGATTTTGTTATGTGGGCCACTCTTACTGGGGTTAGGTGATATCTCAAAGTAGTTTTGATTTGCGTTTCTCTGATGATTAAGGATGATGAGCTTTTTTTCATGTGTTTGTAGATTTTGCGTCTGTATTCTTTAGAGAAGTGAGAATACTTATATTCTAATGGAAGGTAAAAATCAGTGTAATCATTTTAGATGGCAATTTGGTAATAGTGAAGAAAGCTATAAATATGCACATCAAATGACCCAGAAATTTTATTTCCACATATTTACCTCTCTCCCACCAATGTACGAGAAAAAGGTATAAGGAAGTTTGTTATGGCAGCATCTATAATGGTTAAACTGAAAGAAAACTAAGTATATGTCAACAGGAGGAGGATAAAGTGCAGTATATCAACACAATAGAACACTACACAGCAGTCAAAGGGAACACACTTGAGCTTCATACATCAACAGGGATCAATTTCATAAACGTGTATTAAAAAAGCAAAGTGCAAAAGAACACATTGTATCTGTATGCATTACATGCAGCAAATACATGAGGGAAATAAACGATGAACACTAAATTGAAGATAGTAGTTATATCTGAGGATGAGGAGAATAATAGAAACTATTAAAATATTTTATTTCTTAAGCTGAGTAGATCATGAAAATACAATTATTATATTCTGCTGTATACATTTTATATGTCTAAAATATTTCACTATTGCTTATGGTGTTGCCTTATGAAATCATAGGTGCTAAGTAAAGCTTATGGAATATGGATTATAAAATATGATGCATGCAATCATCACACTGAAATTATAATACTTGTTGGCTCCTCCTAAATGGAAGATGAATGGATTAGCATAATACAGAAAGTCTTGTGTGGTTAGAATCTCACTTTCCTTTCAATAGTTACCTTTTATTCTTCCTGCTTACAACATGTCCACCAAGTAACCGATGAATCAATCTCAAATTCCTTGAGTATACCATTTTAAAAAATGTTTTGATCTGCAATATTTTATCCCTTAACTTCTAACCACAGTTTAAAACATACTTAAAATAGTGCCTTTGAAAATGTCTCCAACTCTCATAGTGTGTATATGCTTTAAGGTATTGTAATAGGTGTATATATCCCTTAAGGGGAGAGCATGGAAAGTAGCCTCATGACTAACTTGTCTTTATTTCCCTGATGTTTATCTCAATGTCTGGCATATTTGATGCTTAGTGTTAGAAGAATGAATTATTTAGAAATGTTAAAATATTGAAATGTCAGCTAAGAGTGGTTTTTCACTACTGCAATCCTAGCACTTTGGGAAGCTGAGGCAGGTGTTACCTGAGCTCAGGAGTTCAAGACCAGCCTGAGCAAGAATGAGACCCCATCTCTACTAAAAACAGAGAAACTGGGTGGCACCTGTGGCTCATTGGGCAGGGTGCCGGCTTCATATACCAAGAGTTGCAGGTTCAAACCTGGCCCCAGCCAAGATGCAACAAAAAAATAGCCCGGCATTGTGGTGGGCACCTGTAGTCCCAGCTATTCGGGAGGCTGAGGCAAGAGAATCACCTAAGCCCAGGAGCTGGAGGTTGCTGTGAGCTGTGTGACACTATGGCACTCTACCGTGGGTGATAAAGTGAAACTCAGTCTATAAAAACAAAACAAAACAAAAAACCCAACAGAGAAACTATCTGGGTTGTGGCTCATGCCTGTAATCCTAGCATTCTGGAAGGCTGAGCCAGGTGGATTGCTTGAGCTCAGGCGTTTCCGAGCAGCCAGAGCCAGAGTGAGACCCTGTCTCTAAAATTAGCTAGGTGTTGTGGCAGGCGCCTGTAGTCCCAGCTACTTGGGAGGCTGAGGCAAGAGGATCACTAGAACCCAGGAGTTTGAGGTTGCCATGAGCTATGATGCAATAGTACTCTACTTAGGGTGACTGAGTGAAACAATCTCAAAAAAAAAAAAAAAAAAAAATGCAAGAAAGAAAAAGAAAAGAAAAAGTTGAAATGTCAAAATATTGAAGGGACAGATGCTGAATTAATGACACAAAAAATAAGTAGTATTAAAATTTAGAGAATGTCACTGTGGATTAGAGTGTTCTGGAAAGATTCCACAAAAGCTGATGGCTCTGAGGTAGGTCTCACACGATGGACAGATTTGCAGTCACAGAGGAGAGAGGGAAGCTTCCCAAGCTAACTGATAATAAGAGCAGTCCTTTGAGGAAGGAGAAGACTTTCTTTACCTTGCCAATCTCCACGTATGTGCCTTCTCCTTTAGAAAACTAGCATCCACTTGCTGTGTTCCATAAAAACTGCTCACATTTCCTTGCTGTTTCTTATGAGTTCTGCAGAAGCAAAGACTGCTTCAGGGTTCCAGGTCCAGGGGAAAGAAAGAGGAAAGGAGATAATACAGCAGATGAAGCTGAGCAAGCTTATGTGGTCTCAGTTAGAAGGGAGCATCAGGGTGTGAGTAGCACCCAGAGTCGATCCCACCATGAGGCATGCTCAGCCTTTTTTACCCCCAGGTCTGTCAGTTACTGATGATGGGCTGTCTCCAGGAGAGGCTCCCAATCTTCTGGGCAAGAGAACTTCCATTTGGCTGAATACAGTTCTCTGGAGAGGGACTACCTGTAACTGCGAGCAGCGGTCAAGCCCAGCAGCTGGAGAATAGGCGCCCTTGCCTGCTCAGACGGATCTGATCCAGGCACTACCAAAAATCTGCTCCGTTACCAAAGAGTAACTATACATCTCCCACTCTTCTGCTTTGGCCCTACTCTATGCCATGCTGTTGTATTACTGTCTCCATCTTCTTAGGCTACTGATTTTTTTTTGTTGGGCACTATCATGTTCAAATTGATCCTGGTATTCTAGGGACCACCTGGTATTCTAGGGATCTCCTGGCTACTGGCACCGCTGCCTGGCCACTCGTACTGGATAACCCCTTTGTTTTACTGCTAGGCAACATAAGCTCTTGATGCTGATTCTGCAGCTTTCTTGGAGTCAAGATCTATTCACAGTCAAAACTTGGGGGAGAGGTCTTTTTGTTGTGTTGCAGTGTTAAATGAGAACCCAAAGTCAGAGAAGGATGTACTCTAGTGCTTCTGAGAGTTAACAGTAGTGTGACTCTTTCACTTGGTACTTAGAGCACCACCCCACCAAATGCTATTGAGACTTCCCGCTTCTCCAGTGACTACTGCCATGTTATTGAAACATTATGATCTTGCCAACTCCCTGCTCCCTTAGGTTGAGTCCTGTTCTCACTGGTCTCTCAATCTCTCCTGCAAATGAACTTTGGTAGGTCTGTGCTATCAAAACTCCAGGCTGCCCAAATATATCTGAATTCCAGTAGTGGTATAACGGTAACTCAAGCTACATATGCAAAACTCAGATTAAGATTAAATTGTTTGGAGAGTTAAAATGGGGGTTAATTCAATATGCATGGACAATTAAGGGGAAAACACTGTGTTAGGTTCTGTGTAAAATTCCTTAATAGGCATTTCTAGTTTTCAACAGTGTCTCTTCTCCCTCTAGGCAAATGGAAAATAGTAAGCTGCAAGCAGAAATGACTTACAAGATGAGACATTTAATTCCTATTGTCATTTAGGGGCTGAGTTGTCTGATTGTGCATATGAGCATCTCTTGTGTTCTCATTCCCCTATAATAGCAAGTGTGGAGAAAGCCTGTGTGATGATGACAAAACCATCGGTTGAGCTGTCCATGTTGAATGAAAGAAAGTTTCTCTTGAGGTTCTCAGATCCATAATGGATATTCCATAAATGAAAAAAATGAAAAATAGACTTTTCTAGAGTTAAGCCATTGAGAATTGGATATTATTTGTCAATACAGCATAAACTATACTGACTATCCCCACTAATAAAAACAACTCTTTTCAGAGTCCTCCCATTCTCCATTCAATTAAAAAGAATGGTCTCCATAATGAAAGATTTGGTGAAGACTACAAATTAGAAAATTTAATAGTAATGAATTTTTCTTTCACCTCCATTAATCTTTCTCCCTGCCCTTTTCTGTCTCACCGTGTTTCCTGGAAAGTTATTAAGAAATCAGTGTTTGAATAGAATCATTTGGAAAAAAATTATTGGATATATATAAAGTACAGTTGGTTAATTTTTCATAGTTCTTAAAGTAAGTGAAATACCTAAGTTATGAGATAATTAACCTACATAATTTATAAAGTTAGTGTTTAGATCAGTTGCACGGCACTAGAAAACCAAACCTTTCAAATTCTGTGTATTCCTTTTTGGGGGATAAAGTTGGTCAGAAATATGTTTTCAATCAAACTATTCATTTTGGAAAATCTGGTATCTATCACTGAGAGTTATATATATAGGTAGTAAAGTATGTTTTCCTCACTAGACTCCCCCCAAACAAATAAGCTTCAAAAATACCTTTGTTTACCCTCTGTATGTGGTAAGCTGTACTGGAATAAAAAGAAAGATGGAACTAGGCATGCTCAGATAACAAAATAAAGCTTTGCTTATGGAATATTGTTCCTGCCAAGGTATTAAATATTTTAATATAAAAATAATATTATTTTTATATTAAATAATATTATAAAATAATATTATTTATCTGAACACATCTATTATTTAGAAAATACTCAACATAAAACTCAACTGAGTAAAATGTACATCTTCAAACCAATGGCTAAAATCTGTATCTATCTTATGTTGGTAAATTAATCTATTCTGAATTTTCTAACATGAAAAATTTAAATCATGGAATACATACAGTATGATAACTTATATGACAAAAAGTTGACAAAGCATCCACTGAGAAAGATGTATGACATTTCAGAATCAAACAGAGCTTACACTGATGGCCAAAAGTCTTAGCAGTTATTTTGAACATTTTAATACACCTGTAGGCACCTTATAATGTCATAATATAAACTGAATTTTCTGACGAGAGAAGACTCTTCATGAAGCCTTTCTTTAGAGAGATATTTCAGTGTGGTGGTTAATTAGTCTATCTGTTTAACTTTGATATTTCAGCCATTGGACAAATAATCTTTTATTGAAAAATGTAGACATGAAACATCCGTTTTATGGCTATTATTTATAATTTTAGAATTTTGGTGATTAAATGCAATTTTTTAAAAATATGTATAACAACAACAGTTAAATATTTACTAAACATGAGTTTTATGTTAAACGTGTTTTACACATGAATTATTTGGTGTAATCCTCTAAACACTCCTTTAAGTTAGATGCTACTATCAAATCCCATTCTACAAAGCAGAAAGCACAGGCAGGCTAGGACATTGATATTCAAGGTTGTAAATTTTCTCATTCATTATACATGAATCAAACAAAAATTTGTCTGGACTAAGAGCTACAGAAATGACAGGGGCTGGTCTCCAAGGAACTTAGCAGGAATGATGACTTGTAAATAGCAATTCAGTGTACCAAGAAAGGAACTACAGAGTCAACACAGGAACTGTGATTTGACACAGAGAAAATAACATTTGAGCCAGACAATAAGATTTCAACAGAATAAAGGGGTAGGTCATTACAGACATCATAACCTCCATGTTTAGCATGAGGCATGAAAGGCCATGGAGCTTTGGGAAATGCTAATGAGTCTGTATAGCTAAAATGGAACGTGTAGTGAGAAGAGAGAGAAACACGTGTGGCCCAATTGACAGAGCCAAAGTCAGTTAATCTTTGCTTTAAATACTTTTACTATTTCCTTCTACCCTTTTCTCATTTTCTTTCTTCCATTTTCTTTACCCTTTATATGCTGTTTTCACAAAATCTTTACAGTGCTTATGTATTTTTAAAAAAGTATAAAATGGGACGATTGAAATGAAAAGATATGAGCAAACATTGTATAAAAGATTCAGGGACTTGAAGAGGTGAGAGGAGAAGAAAGAGAAGAGATTTTATTCACTAATTATCAAATAAAGCCCTGAAAATCCTACATCATCTACCAAAAAAAAAAAAAAGAAAAAGAAAAAAGAAAGACAAGATATGGAATGCACACATAATTTAAAATTCTAATTTCAGAGTATCAAGACTACTTATGAGGTTGGAAAATCCCTAAGGGGGTATTTGAAAATACCACAACTCATGGGGAAATTCCTAAAGGAGAGCAAATTTATTTTAGAAGAACTAGGGCTTTCTGAGCTAGTGTTTAAATATGCTTTTTTTAGGTTAAGAATCTGACCATTTATTTCAGAAGGCAAAATTCAACTAGAAGAGAATACAAAAGAAAAATCTAAGATTGTCCAGAACATGTAGATTAACTCATAAAGACATACATGCATTTACTCCAAATGAGAAAAGGATATAACATGAACCATGAACATGAGATGCATTTTCTACCAAATAGGATGATCTAGCCAAATAATGATTTCTATCAACATATGATGGAATAAACATTAATCTTTCTTATTCCTTTCTAGCAAGAGAAGAACCTGCTATAAAAGTAAGAAGGTCAAAAGATGAAAGATAGCCACGTATAGCACAGCAGGTAAAGGCCTGTGGGAAAAAGTACAAGTCAACGCTTGTTTCACTTGTTTAACCTTCAAGAACAAACCATGGAAGGAAACATGCTTGACAAATAGTATGTGGTGGCAAAGACTAATAAACATGGTATTTTATGCATGAAAATAAGAATAAAACAGCAGAAATTAGAAAGTGATGAATGCAGATATGTGTATATATGCATGTAATTTATATCATACAGACATGTGATGTAGAATTTATACAGAGGCTCTAATACATATAATAATTTCAGAAAATATCATGGAGATGAAAAAGAAAAGAAGTGAAGAAGAAGGCAGGAGAGATATAGAAAATATTTTTCCCCCAAAATGGCTAAAATATTTCCCATCCTATACATTTATTTCTATACTTCTTCCATTGAAAGACAGAGTCTGTGTTTCTACTCCTTTAATCTGGGTGGACCTGTTTCAATGGAGAAAGGAATAGTATGTGATTTCTGTTGGTAGGTCATAAAACATGGTAGTTTCCATCTGATTCTCTTTGGACACTCCCAAAGAGTTTCTCTCAAAGAGATTCTCTTTGAGTCTGAATCAAAGAGAATCAGACTCTCTTGGACCCCAGGGCTCCAAGATGCTATGTGAAATGGCTAAGGTTACCATGCTGTGAAGAAGCCCAGGCCACATGTTGATTATCCAATAACAGCTCTATCCAAGGTTCCTGCCAACAGCCAGCACCCAACTATCAGATGTGAATAAAGATGCTTCCCATGATTCCTGCTCCTGGACTGTAAGTCCTCTCAGCTGAGGCCACAGACAGCAAGGACCAGAGATGACTGGGAAGCACACATACTTACGCATTAGTAAGTAAAAGCATTTATTTAAGAAGAGAAATAAAATTGTTATTGTTTTCTTTAATTTGTGTGTAGTATATTTTCAAGAGGTTACTACTATAAGTTAGGACATAAATACTTAATAAATGAAACTAAATAAATGAAACTATTAGGTGTTTTGTTTGTTTCTTTGTTTATGGTCTAGGGACACAGTGAAAAGAATATAGAAGCCAGACAGGCACAGTGGTTCATGCCTATAATCCCAGCACTTTAAACTAGTGGTTCATTGTGGTAGGTACCTGTAGTCCCAGCTACTCAGGAGGCTGAAGCAAGAGGATCACTTGAGCTGAAGAGTTTGAGGTTGCTATGAACTGTGAGCTGTGACACCATGGTACTCTAGCCTCGGGCAACAGAGTGAGACTCTGTCTTTAAAAAAAAAAAAAAAAAAAAGAGAAGGAAAAAAAAGGAAGGAAGGAAGGAATAAAGGAAGGAAAGAAGGAAACAGAGATGTTAAAGACAGTATAAATAAAGAAGGTTGGAGATCTCTGAATTAAATCATTTAATCTTCATGTCAACCAAAATAAGTAAGTTCTATTCCTATCTCCATTTTATAGAAATTGAGGAACAGTCACGTTGGCTTTCTTGTCTACACAGCTAAAAAAGAGAGTTACTGAGAATTTGAACCTAGGCAGTTTCATGCCAAAGCCCACACTCCAAACCAAAACATTTACTGCTTCTCTGCCTGTAACTATGCAAATAACGTGGCAGCATCAAATAACCTGCCTGAGACAGAAATGTCCTGAGGAGAAACGTAATTTTAATCAGAATGTTAGGATATAATTTCAAGTTGGAACTGGAAGAACTTTATGAGTCATTCTTTGTACAAGGAGAAAACTAGAGCCCCGATAGTCTGGAGACAAACAGTCATGGGTAGAGTCAGTGTAAGCACCTATTTCTCCCTGTTTCCAGTTCCTGCATTATAACTAAAAATGTCCTGTGCAGGAAAGGCCACCACAAGTACAATGTGCAGGTCTCATAATGCCTCCCGGGGCCAAGAAAACAAACTCCTGAACTGGAGGAACAGTGGCATGGGAGTTACCTTTGTAGCTAATAAGATTTAAAGTCAGGTGTTTTTCTGCTGAACTTGGGAGATTTTTAATGTTTACTCTAAGTACTTAGTAGAGCAACTATTCCCATTGGACAGCCCAGTCATTCTCATTAAAAGGCCCTGATTTGAGCTTGCTGCTTCCATAATCTATAAAAATTCCCTTGCTTCATGCTCTGTAGCAGATGATAGAATCCTCCTTTCTTGTCTGACTTCCTTTGCAGCCAGGAGTTCCTCAATGGGAAGGAACCAGACCTTTCGCCTCAGTCAGAATCTCTTACTGTCAGTCAAAGACAGTGCCTAATATATAGCTGGCACTTAAAAGACGGTTGCTAAGTGAGTTTGTAACAAATGTGTGTTGGCAGAGAAATATACATGAGATGGGACATCATTTATTTAATGAATTCAAATTAAGTCTCCAATCAGAAATGCCTGATTTGGACTTTACATAAGCAAGAAATAAATGTCTATTATGTGAAGCCACTGAGATTGTGAGTTTCATCAGTAATCAAGCATTCTGTTACCTTAATCAATACATATGTTCATTAGCCTAAAATAACCTTCTGTTTGCTCCAAACCAAACTTTATCAAGAGTCAGGGCTCTTTTTACACATTCAATCTCACTTGTAATCATTAGAAAGATTCCCTGGTGCTTTGGTCACACTGAGAAATACACAAACATCTTCTGAGAACATCTTCTGAGTCCTTTGATAACTCAGTATCATTATTCCCACCTCTTTGCCTTTACTCATAATATTCACATTGCTGGGAATGTTCATTTTCTTTCTTCTTACCAACACCAAACCCTTTCTTGATTTTTGTATGTAGGCTAACTCACTCTGTTACACCTTCGCTAGTAGTTTCAGACTCCACTGAGACTTTGAACTTGAAAAGCATGACAATGTTGGGCTGCACCATTTGACTCATAACTGCACTGTCTTGCTTTTACTCTCACTTGTTTGTCTAGACTTCCCATCCAGATTCCAAGCACCTTGAGTAAAGAAATCATTCATTACAGTATCTCCAAGTCTGACATGGTCCTAAACAAAAGGTAATCATTCAATATTTTATCATTCAGTTACTTCATTGATAGCCTCACATATTGTTTAATAGAAACTGGTTCGACAGACTCTAAATCTGAGCTGATAGTAGTATCTCCCGAGGCACCAAGCACAAGCAGAAGTTGTTAACGCTAAAGAGGAAGGGGGAATCGTTTACTGAACACCAAATGTGTTAGACCACACATCAAAGCAGAGGAAGGAAAGCGATTTTGAGGGAGTGGAAGTTTAGTCATGAGTTCATGGTCAAATGTGGAAAGGTCAGTAGTTAGTTATAAGGAAACGAAAGAGCCAAAAGGCCAGAGCAAAGGAGCTGAGGCTTGGATCAAACTGAATTAAGCTGTTTGTGTCCCATTGATGACCATCTGAACTCTTCAGGGATCAGCAGTTTCAGCATTAAAAAATTATATGGCAGTGCCTTCTCATATGGCCAATCTTTCCATACATATGCAATCCTGGTATTAAGGCCAATATTGGTGGTGACAGTAATGAATTTGAATTACTCTGAGATTACGAGATAGGTACAAGTTTGGTTATGGTTATAGTATGGTAATGACATCAAGGGGTATAATTAATGTTGCCTAGCAACCTATAGTCTATCACCTAGAAGCAATTTATGTTCCTCTTTAATTGCTGATTTTGTAGTGTTCAAGACCTTTAATGATGTAGTAGCTGAAAGAGGATGTGCAAAAGGGGATTGCAATATATTTTAGAATTTTTTTTTTTTTTTTTTTTGACTGTCTTCCATCGTGCACCATTAGGAACCATTTGGGCTGAATGTTTCTTTCTGTCTAAGTGAAAAGAATTAACTAAATGTTCATCCTTTCCTACACAATGTATCTAAATTGTCTAGAAAAAATTAGCCTTCACATGTCTTAGAAAAGTGTGAAGGAACGCTGTTTATTGTCTAGTGTCTTTGGATATGACACTTTCACTATGCCCTGAGAAGGTACAAAATAGGCATTAGACTAAGGATACAGTAGGAAAGGAGGGGAACCAGATGCTAAATTGCAAATCCATTAAGCTACCCTCCATCCTCAGCCTTCTCTTTTCTTATCATCACCTCCTGTGGGCTGGAAGACACACGTCCCTCCATGGCTAGGCTTTTGCTTCACCTACTTAAACCTTTCCCCACCCCAAGATAATATAAATTTGTCTACATCAGCGGTTCTCAACCTTCCTAATGCCACAGCCCTTTAATACAGTTCCTGTGGGTCGTGACCCACAGGTTGAGAACCGCTGGTCTACATGGTCTATTGCACTGGCCTTCTCCAAAGTGAGAGAAATATTCCTATTTGCTACAAATAAACTGAACTATTCAATTTACTGCTGATAAGCTAGTGCTTTTTATTGTTTTCCATAGGTCTCAAAATATCATTTGATGTTAAACATGTCTGAAAACATTGACAATTGTATGGATTCAGGAGAAAAAAGAGAATATTGGGAGAGCCATTTGTCCATCTCCTTGCCTTCACATGTATTTATAGCACACTGTACCAGACTGCAGAGTGAAGATTTTAGTTGCATTTTAGAGACAGTTTTCCCCATTGCTATTTCAAAATTTAAGCCATTTTCACATGTTCTTTCCTTGAGGGCAGTACAGCAACATGTTCACCTTTCCTTGGATAAAAATCAAGACATTTTAATGGATCTCAGTCTCGCAAAAGAGAGAAAATGGTAGAGATGCTTCTATTACGTGACTCTTTGTCTCCTTCACAACTCATGTTGAGCTTTAGTATCCAATGTGGCAGTAATGAGAGATGGGGCTTTCAAGAAGTGACTAGGTTAGGAGGGCTCTGGCCTCATAAATGAATTAATTTATTTATGGATTAATGGTGTAATGAATTAAAGAGTAACTGTGGGGGTGAGACTGATAGCTTTATAGGAAGAAGAAAAGAGACATGAACAAGCATTTAGTGTGTTCGGCCTCCTTGCCATGTGATGCCCTGCGCTGCCCCAGGACCCTGCAGAGAGCCCTCACTGCAGCCCCTTGACCTTGACTTCCCAGCCTCCATTACTATAAGAAATAATACTCTTAAATAACTTACCGAGTTTCAGTGTTTTGTTATAAGTAACAGAAAGTGGACTAAGACAGATGCCAGTGAAGTGTGGCTAGGGAGAAAATCATAGTTGTTCTCTTGACCAGGGAGGTAGCCATCACAGATGCAGACCAGAAAAACACAGATTTATGTGAGTAAACAATATAGATAGATACTCACTTCTGTCACTTAGCCATTACATTAAAAAATTCTTGTTAAGTTTTTAGGGGAATGTAATTAATTTTGTAAAAAGACACAGCTATTAGAGGGACTCACTTTTTAAAAACTGTATGTGTTGAGAATATTGATATCTTATAAATACCTCAATGTAATTGATACTTATGTTGCTTTTTTTCATTTCCCAACTAGCTATATGTAGTTCCATATAAGATAAAGTTTATTATTAAACTTTTACTGGTTTCTTAAAAAAAAAAAAAAAAAAAAAAAAAAAAGATTCTCAATCTGGTGAATATTTTACCTTAAAGTAAAATATGGTTCTAAGATGTCTAACCTGGAAGAAAGATGGTGAAAGTGGCAGAAACAGGATGAGTAGAGGAAAAAATGAGAGAAAAAACAATTATTGCAGTCAGTGGACAAATGACTGTTATAAGATCTTTAAATGTAGATGTTTAATGGCAGCTGGAAGCACAGATTTGGACACACATCCAACGTTAGGAGTAGAGATGCCAATTTAATAGGCATCCACATTGGGTTAAAGGTCTGTATTGGTTAAGTTTACTGTAACTTTCCTCTCATTCCTCAGTCTCTATCCAGCTCTGTCCAATCAATTTCTTCTCTTGATATTTTAATCCTTTTCCTTTCTAATATGCTACATCATATTTTTGTAGCAGCATTCAACATAAGGGGTCAGAGTCAGAGAGAGAAAAAGAGGTTTCTGTTTACTTCCACAACTCACCTCTCACCTAAGTATTGGAAGCATGACATGGGCTTAAAAGGATGCCTGCTGAGATGCCGGAATGACAAGCCACCTGATGAATTATGCAAACAGAAACCATTTGGTAACCTGAGTTATGTCTCCTCGTTAAATTGTACCTGCTGTTTGACACCCTCTGTTGCTCCTGTTACGTCATAGCGAGATTAACATCCAGATTCCTCCATGAACAATGTGAGAATCCACTAAAAGCATTCTCTAGTAATAGTTCTGGAAAAGACATTTGAGCTTTAATCAAACAGATGAGGGAGAAATTCTCTGGTATCTTGTTTAATAGACAAGGATAACATGTTCCTTTCTTCAAATGTGCTTTAGATTTAAACCTGTCATTCAGCAGGTTTAGACAGATTTATAACAAAACAAATCTGGTATGGCAGTAGAATTCATCAACTCTTTTACATTTCTCACTGGAGATTATTTAGTAAAGTATATTATGAACTCAGCGTAATCATTCTTGGAATATCATCTTGTTATTTCAGAGCATGTCATCATTTAGAAAAATAACTTTATTCTAACACTTCCTGATGCTAATTCAATTGGCTTTGGTTCTCAAGGGTTACAGGAAGTGTAGCTGCACACTCCTGTGTTTCCAACAGAAACCAATCACACATTTCACTAATCTTCTTAACCCTGAGCAGAAAAGTTCAAATTAAAAATATGAAGATCTTTCCCCAAACGCATGTCTGGACTGGATTTGTTTATCTCTGAGAACATCACGGCAGGGTTTCTGAGTGGAGGGCTGGAACTCTACAGAACAAGGGGTGTCCTGTGCTGTCTGGGGCTTTACCTGGTTTCATTGCCACTTACACTGTTTTAATTATGGAGTCTTCTAAGTGCTGGGAGTTACTTCTTGCCTAAAAGAACTGTGGTTAGTTTGAGAATACAGCAAGTCTAATGCACACCCCTTTATTTCTTTTGCCCTTGTTCTATACTACTAACCATCCTCATGAAAAATTTCAGCATCTGAAATATGAAAAATTTCATATATCTCTTATGCTTCAATCTGCAACTTCTGGGTGAGTTCTGAAAACTGACACAAAACAACAAAAACATGTAACACAAGCAGAATATGACCAAAAGCCTCAGTTACCTCAGACAGTAATAATGAAGAGAAGATTATGTTCAGATCAGGATTATGGACTTTGTAATATTCTCCATCTTGCTTTACTGATAACAAATTGTTTTGTTGATGATAATGTGAGATAAGTACAAAGATGGTAATTTAAATTAGACGGCCCATCTCCTGTTCTCTAGCACAAACTATACTATAATCCCCGGGTGATACTCAACACACTATGAATATCAGATAACTTACTAAGATCAATATTCTAAATTCTTATAGCCATATGCAGCACCTATAAGAACCAACTATTAAGCTGTGGGCCACTTAACCTTTATCCAAATTAAACACATATTCAGATGATTAATAGAGACCTAGTAGAGCATCGGAAAGCACATGTTCTCCCCGGAGTTTAATGCTCTGTTTTGGACCAAATGTTGAGTGGTAAAAGTCTTTTCAGTATTCCATGAATGTTTTCTCTCCACTGTTGTTTTGAGCTGGGTAAGAGGAATATGGGAGTGATCAGCACAGGGATTAATGTGTAGCAACCGAGAAAGTACTCTCTACCAGGGGTCCTCAAACTATGGCTTGCGGGCCACACGAGGCGGTATGATTGTATTTGTTCCCGTTTTTGTTTTTTTTTTTATTTCAAAATAAGATATGTGCAGTGTGCATAGGAATTTGTTCATAGTTTTTTTTTTTTTTTTAAACTATAGTCCAGCCCTCCAATGGTCTGAGGGACAGTGAACTGGCCCCTTGTTTAAAAATTTTGAGGACCTCTTGTGACACAACATGCAAAAAAAAATATTGTCCCCATCCACCTAAATTGCTAAAATCCTAATCCCTGAAACCTGTGAATATGTTACTATAGATGGCAAAAGGGACTTTGAAGAGTACATAAATTAAGAACCTTGAAATGAGATTACCCTGGATTATCCAGGTGGGACAAATCTAATCACCATAGTCCTTAAAAACAGAAAGACTTGTGTATGTGAGAGAGAGAAAAGGAGAGCAGTGTTGGCAGAAGAGTCAGAGAGGAATACCTTGAGGACTTCACCTGCTGGTTCTGCCTTTGAGGACGGAAGAGTCATGAGTCAAAGAATGTGTAGAAAATAAATGTCAATGCAATAACTAAGAAAATGCCAGGAAGGCTATGTTAACCAGTGTGATGAAAATGTGTCAAATTGTTTATAAAACCAGTGTATGGTGCCCTGTGATTGCATTAATGTACACAGCTATGATTTAATAATAATTAAAAAAAAAAAAAGAATGTGGACAGCCTAAAGAAGATGGAAAATGCGTGGAATGGGATGTGGTGAGTTGACATTGGATTTGTAACTTCCTAATAGTAATGTGTACAAAAGCTCATGGGATGTTCATTTAAGATGCGTATTGCCAGGCCCTGTCTCGGGCATCCTGACTCATTAAATCTAGCCTGGGGTTCTTAAAATTTGTAATTTAACTCCATTTAGACAAAAAATGATGAAGATAACCTTTAAAAGCTACTTTTGTTCAATTTTATTTTAAGTAAGTTGCTGTATTTAACAGTAGTTAGCAGTCTTATTTTTCCATCTTTGTATTCCAGAATTAGGGAAAAGTCACACATACACACAAAAGTCACATTTACACCTGACTGCTTTAAATTAACCAGCATAATGGCCTCTCTCTAGAAAGTTGTAATCAGAAAGATCCTCACCTAGAACATTTTCTCACATGTTTGTTTAATCTGGTTTTCCATGTTAGAGTGTAGATTCACTGAGGCAGACAACACAGATCCATCATTCACATAAGTGGCTCCACTAGCTAGCAAGTGACAAATACAATTAATCAAGAAATACTTTTTTAAAGGAAAATGGAACTCACACGAGGGTAGTCTGTGGTAGGAGAGATGCAAGGCAGGGATGGATTGGAGAAATACTTAGGAATTGAGCAGACTTTCCAATCTAATGAAGAATTACAGAAAACAAATCCTCCATCTATAAACTAGGTTGTTAGATGAGATCTAACTCAGGTGTTCCCTAGATCAAGGAAGAATCTTCTTGGGTGGAAGATTAATTTAGTTTTGGAGATGTATGTGACATGGCTATGGGAGATAATTAGCAATGAGTAATGATAGATGTATATGAACCTAAAATCTTGCAGTGTGAGAGTCAAACAATAGCCCTCAGAGATGCTCGTGTTCTAATTCTTAGAGCCTGTGAATGCTACCCTACCTGGCAAAAGGGATTTTGCATATGTGATTAACGTTAAGAACTTTAACATGAGGAAATTAGCCAGGTGGCACCAATGTAATCACGTAAGTCCTTTAATGGAAAGAGATTTGCAGCTGAAGAGGAACAGAAATGGCAACATGAGAAGGGCTTTGAAGATGGGGAAAGTCGGCCAGAGGAATGCAGGCAGCGTCTGGAATTGACTGGAGAAGGCAAGACAGTGCCTCATTTTTTCATTGAGCCTCCAGAAGAAACCCAGACCTGCAAGCACCTTGATTTTTTGGCCTGGTGAAACTTATTTTGGACTTCTGACCTCCAAATCTGTAAGTGTCATGTGATTTTAACACCAAGTCTGTGATAAGTTATTACAGCATCAATAGAAAACGAATGTATTACCAATAACGATTATCTTTACCTTCTAAAAACATAAAAGTTTGATATTTATTGACACAACTCTCTTGGGCCACATTCTCTGAAGCCAAGAAAGAATAAAACTTGCTCCCTCTATTCCCTTTTATTCTGAGACATTTGCTTACTTGGTCTCCAGTCTGGGTTTTCACAGAAAGATGTTTGTAAAACTACTGAGTGCACTGTCAGAGTGAGCTATGCTTTGGCACACAGAAAATACAAGACCTTTTGACCTGTCAATCACAAGCTGAAAGCCAAACCTCTTTTTCGTTTGTTTTTTTGAGAGAGGGTCTCACTATGTTGCCCGGGATAGAGCTCCATGATGTCAGCCTAGCTCACAGCAACCTCAAACTCCTGGCTTTAAGTGGTCCTCCTGCCTCAGCCTCGTGGGTAGTTGGAACTACAGGCACCCGCCACTACATCCAGCTAATTTTTATTTTTTTAGTAGAAACAAGGTTTTGCTCTTGCTCAGACTAATCTCAAAACAGGCATGAGCCTTCACACCTGGCCCTGAAAACTAAACGTCTTGAGAGAGAAATTCACATTCACTACCCCATCTCCCATTCTCAACATCTAGCAGTTTCAGTTTGCCCCATCACTAGTGAAACTGACTTGAAAACTTCCTGAGAGGGCAGGAGGTGACTCCCACCTGTAGGGAGTCTGGACCTGACAGATATCTGGGTATGGTTATTAGAAGCAACATTGCAAATTGTATGTTCTTTATCTCTAGTCACCCTGATTCTTCTTGTTCATTGTTACAGTTCAATGTTCTATATGTTCATTGTTATAGTTCAATAGTCTCAACTGGGGAGAATCAGAAAGGATTCTGATGGTCTGTGTGGCCATCACGACAAGGCCGAAAGGAAACCACCTAAGACCAGAGAGGTGGTGCTCGTGATGAGCACCAGCTGCTCACAACTGTGCCCAGGGAAGTGGTCTGATGTTTTTCTTGTGATTAAAATGGGGATGTAGGCTTTTGAGAATTAACTATCTTTCCTTATGTATCAAGGAGAGTGTCTACCATGAGCAGGTCTTATCACTGCTGGCCTTGCCCTTCCTGATCATCTGGCTTAGACAGTGTCGTAAAATTACTTCTTTCCCATCTTTTTGTATTATACTCTTTAAAACTCATGTGCAGCCCACACATAAGGAATGGGAGTTGTGCTCTGCCTCCTTAAAATTCCAAATATATGAGTTCTTTTTTGGAAGTCTTCTACATGGGAGGTTTCTCTATTTTTCATTTATTCAATGATTGATTTGTACTTAGGTTTAATCATCTAAAATTATTTTTTTGCTCACTTTCTTCCAGCTTTGGCTACCAAATGTCCTCCCAACTGGCTCCTTCATTCCTTTGACAGAGCATCATCAGGGTACTGCTTGCTGGAGCAATGTATCCTTTTTTTTCTGGTAATACAAGATGCTACAGACTCTTCTTACATATTTCCTGCCCCACTCCTATAATTACTCACTGTATTTTCCTAAGAAGTTCTAGTCCCTTTTATTTGTAGATGATATTAGAAACCCAGATCTGGTTTAGGTGAGCTCATTGCTACTAGAGAACCATTATTTCTAGGCCCCCTCAGCTAGCAGAATAACATGTACATATCTATAAATATGCACACTAACATGTACATATCTATAAATAATTTGTATGTAACTATATTTGTCTAGATTAAGGAGAACATGGTTGTGAGAGGTCTTTTTGACTTTCATCATACATCTTATTTCCAAGGTTAATTATGTCACCACCTTTTCCCATCCATCCCGTTCGGTGATGTTGTTGCATTTATTTCTAATACAGTTGTATTCTTTTTTCACATTCTTTATTTGATCCTTTGATCCCCTTCCTACTAAAATGATTTTTCAATGTGCATATATTTAAAGGTTCATTTTTTCCCTGCTGTAAAGTTCTGAGTTTTGACAAATATAGTGCCATATAGCCACCATTATATAACATATAATGGTTTATCCTCCAGTCCTATTTAGCCACCTGCTCCAAAACCTAGCAGCCACTGATACATTTATTATCTTTTTAGTTTTGCTTTTTCCAGAATATCATATAAATGGAATCATATAGTATGTAGTCTTTACAGAGTGGTTTCTTCCAGCTATTACTGTGTACTTAAGATTTATCCATATCTCTGCATAGCTTGAAAGATCTTTCTTTTTACCACTGAAGAACATTCGTTCCACTTTGGAGATACCACTTTTGGTTTATCCATTCACTTATTGGACATTTGGGTTGCTTCTTATTTGGACAATTATGAATAAAGCTCATACAGACATTCATGTGCAAGTGTTTGTGTGGATATACATTTCCAAATAAGTTAGAGAAATACTAGGTGTTTGATTACTAGATTGTATGGTGGAACCATTTTGATACTTTTCAAAGTGGCCATGCCATTTTATATTTCAATGATTGAGAGCTCTTATTGCTTTGCCTCTTTTCCAGAAATTGGTTTTGTCAAGACATCTTAATTTTAATTCAGAGAGACCATATGAGACTTACTATACAGAACCATAAACTAATAAATTTGTATTGTCTTAAACCACTATATGTAGTCATTTGTTACAGAAGCAATAGAAAACCAAGACATGTATGGACTGATTTTGAAGAATATCGAAATTTTTGTGAGTTTATCCTCTGGTTCACATTCAATCATCATATCTTCTTTAAGGGGCTGAAGACCAGAATTGCATCAATAACTCAGAAACCTACTTGTGAATAGGAGAGGCATCATTGTATTTCTGTTCCCTATTAAAAAAAAAAAAAAAAAAAAAAAAACAACAACTATTAGTACTATGCCATATGGGCACCAGTCTCCAAACTTCCCAGCTCTCCATAATTATGGATTTTAAAAATCTAGTTTAAAGGTCAAGAAAATGTTATTTGAAATTATATTTATGTAGTAAGTGAAATATATACTTTATTTTCAATTTTTGTTTCATCAGTCTTTTTCAATTTCTTGTGCTTTAAATGTCTCTTCACTTAGCCTCTTTTATAAGACTTCCCTTGAAGCTTTCAGTTCTTCAAATTATGTCTCATAATTAATATTTGAGATTTACTGAAATTGTAGGGAAAATAAAGGAAACTCAAGTCAAAAACTCATTTATTTTAAGAAATAGTCGACTAATATTTTCATTATCATCAATGAAGAACAATAAGCATCATCTATTAACACTGATTTTGCAGATGTGTTCCTTTAATAATTTATTGCTTTCTGTTCTTTTTCTTCTAATATACTTTTTTTTTAGTGTAATTTCTGGTTAATTCTCTTCGATGTTGTGCCACCAATTCTGTCACCTGAATTTTCCTCCACATTAAAAAGTTACTACTAGAGTACTTGCACTCAATATTTATATGAGTCTTTATTCAATTTCATTAGAAAAAAGCTAATTATATTCCTCGATTTTTAAAGAATAGATGTGTCTGAAGATATATTATGGATTTTTTTTTTTTTTTTTTTTTAGCAAATTCCCTTACCTCCCCTCTCACAATTCAACGTTATGTCAAGATTTCATAAACATTTTATATGAAAAAACTTAGCAAGAAATCTGTAACAGAGTATACCTACCAATTTTTAGGCTTATTAGAAAAATGTTGGAATGCAAATGTTCCATAAATGGCAATGTAACTGATTATGGGGTGACTGAAGTGGATAAAAGCATAATTTATGCTTGATATATAATTCACCTGAGATGTGGAAAAGTTACTACTCGGGAAATCCTTGATCTTGGCAGAAGATGCAGATGATCTCTAAGAGAGCATTAATTGTTTTACATTTAAGGTGAACACATTGATGTCAACTATGATAAGGCAATTTTTTTATATTAATCTGGAGGGAAAAGGAGTACAAATGTGACTATAATTAATATAAGGCAAAATATGATCACCATTATAAAATATAAAACATTTAAGAAATTCACAGGAAGGAGAAAGTATATGTCTGCTTAGGGAGTCAGGCTGAGTTTTGAGAAGAGAACATTTGAGAATAAGAGGAGATATAATGAGCAAAATTAGAGGTGGAAAATGATAGCAATACTTTAACAATGTGAAGCAATTTAGCATAGGTTTTGCATAGGTTAGGAGTGAGCAATAAATTAAATTTGGCTAAAATTTCTATTTTCAAAATCTCTAAAAGCGAGATAAACATAATTCATAAGAAACTAAGTAGGCATTGAAGACAGTGAAGATATTAAAGCAAATTAGATGAAGTATTAACATAATTGGGAATTAAGATGTTATTTCATCTTAATTATGAAGATGTTGTTATGTTGTTTCTTTAAGTTTGGACTTTAAATGTTAGTGTATTTAATTGTCTGTGGAGCTAATTAAAAAGCCAATGATGGTGCCTACTCGTTGAGACTGATTCAGCCCATAAGTGATGGGGCCCAGGATCTTGTTTATCGTCCTTCTGTGCACACTCAAGTTTGGGAATCTAAGTGAAAGAGAGCCTGGCCTTGAGTGAAGAAGAAACAGCAAATAGGGCATGGGAGACAGACCTGGCACCCCGGCTGTCAAATCTGAATTTTTATAGATGACTCAGTTTCAGTTCTGAGGCTGACTTAACTGCAGCATCAAAAACAATAAGTGTTTCTTAAGCTATACAGTGCTAATTCTCAGAATTGCTTCCTCAAGATGAGTATAAAACTGAGTGCGACCTTAATACACGTGGTTTGTGGTCGGGTCTAACAAGTTGGGCCTAGATTGAGAGATGTAGGGCGTCATCACTCTTCTGATCTTCCTAATTTCTCAAAAGACTTGTCAGGCTCATAGGAGAAATTACAGGGAAAGAAGAGAGAAGAGATTGAATTTTTCCAGGGCAAGAATATTAACTAATTCATTTCTTCTAAAGGGGTCAATGTTTGTACAATGAATAAAGGCTTTATGACTTTCTGCCCACAACTGAAAGCAAATGTAAGATAAAAACCAAAAACCTCTTATTTCTTGTGGGCCTATAACTCCTATTCCCGGAAAGAATTTTTCTGGATTTTTCTACCCAGTCGCAATCAAAAGAAGACAGAATATTTTTTTAAATTCCAGCTTAATATGAGGGTACAGATGATTAGGTTATATTGCTTGTATTTGTTAGGTGAAGTCCAAGTTGTAGTTGTGCCCTTCACCCAGGGGTTGGTCATCCAGAAGGTGTGCCATATATCCCTACATTGTACTCGTTAAAGAATATTTTAGATGAGGATGTTCCTGAGAAAGATCTGTTCGTCTGTTTAGAATAATACTCATTTCTGGTGCCGTATTCTTTTCAGCCCTGGAAAACTTAGCAAAGATGTCATGAAGATCTCTCAAAAGATCTCTCCATCAAGGAAAAGATTGGTGCTACAAGGCAAACCAAGAAATGTGCTTATAATAAACTCTACATGATCAGTATTTATAAATACTCTTCCACTTAATGGAGAAAAAAGCTTGAGGGCTGATAAGAATCTGTCTGGCTGTATAATATGTTAAATCCTGGAAAACAACAGTTTTCTAGGACAATTACTAGAATATAATTATCCTTCAAATACAACTAATCATGGAATATTTTTATAGAAGTGAGAATGGCTTTAGTTCAATGGCTACTGAAGTAATCCCTTCCACTGGAAGGAAAAGAGGCCATCAGTAAAAAACAGCATTATTCTAATATCTGTATAGAATTTCTAATATGTGTAATTCTTGAGCTCTGTCACTTAGAGAAATACATTCCACATGAGTTTGACTAACTGGTGTTTCAGTTTCCAAAATATTACAAACAGTGTAGTTTTAAATTGAAAAATTCAGATGAGAATCTAGCAGGTGTTTGTTTTATGACTGAAGTAATAATTCCTTTTTTTATTATAGCAGAACATTGACATTATTCTTAGATGATTTAAAGTACCATTTTATTTGACTCCTAATAGGATTATAAAATAGTGCTGTACTGAAGAAGAGATTTACCTACTATAACAGAAATATAATATATTTTTAGCCATATAATTTGTCACACACTGCAAATAGCTATTTACTAGAAACAATGAAGCCACTAACCTAGATGTAGTACTAATGTCTGCCTGAGTTATCCTCATATTATAGCAACTATACTTACTAATTTCAGTCATAACATATGGATTTTTAGAAACCCTTCTATCTAGTGTCAATATATACAAATGTATAATTGGGGATGATCATAAATAAATTCCATGTTGACTAGCATTATCAACTTTACCTTCTAGTAATAATTAGAGAACAGATGAGGAACTCTGTTTTATATGATCTTCTTTATGGAAGGCAACAGCTTTTAAAATTGTACATTATATACCATTTTAACAATGTTCAACTATCACTGTCAATTTTACTTAAGAGTAATTTTTGGATATATAAATGTTTCATATTGACTACCTAATTTTTTTCTTTCAGATGGGTTACAATATTGACATTCTTAGTCTCTTGAAAATTATAATTAAAGATATATTCTTTCTGGAAAATGTCAGTGATTTTTTTTTTTTTTTTGAGATAACCATATTTGCCCTATGTTTAACATCTATGCATACTCTAAACTACTGTGTGTTCAATAAATATTTAATAAGAAGAATATAAATAGATTTGTTTAGAAATACACTTGAAACTCACTAGGATTTTGGAAGACAGACAAAATGAATGTAACCATAAAATTAGATTAACAATAGTTAATTGCAGGCCCTCGTCTTATAACCAAAGCTGAGAAGTCTCCCTCCTGACTAAAAATATGTATGTGTGTTTTGGGGAGGGTGGAGGTGGGGAGAGCTGGCAAGGATAAAATTTAAACAAGAATTTTAAAACTCTTTTTAAACAAAAGAATTAAAATTGAATTTATATTGAGTAGCAACTTATATTTGACATTTAAGTGTTTTTTTTTTCAGGAATTTTGTTCTATTTTCAGTAAATACTTTAAAAGACTGTGAGAAAGTTAAAGCTGTGTAACTTCCCATCTAAAACAAGTAAAATTAGAAATTCCAAGAGAAAGATAGTTTAAGACATTTTTGCTGAATGGCCCTTTCATGCTAATGTTATGGGGAAGTATCAAAATGCTGTATGTGGAACTAAAATAAGTACTAGTGTTTTAAGAGCAAAGCTCCTTATTGTTTAAGACATGGTGGAAAGTTTTAGTTTATATTGTTTATGAAATGTCAAAATATTACTAAATTTTATGAAAAGAAAAATAGCATTTGAGGACACATTTACATGACAGATTTTTATGAGTATGTTTTCTGGAAATGGTTCACTCATTTGTTTCACCATTCTTTCATAATTTATTTCAACACTTATTCAATACTTACCATGTGCTAAACTGAGGAGGTTCAAAGAAAACCCTTGGTCTTTGGCCTAATGAAATCAATACAGGGCATCTTTTTGCCTCTGTGCTTCTGAGTTATTTGCAAACAGTTTCTTCCATTTTTACTTTCTGCCTATCCCTCCCAATATTCAGAAATGAGAATCCATTCTGGGAACAAGGCTGACTAAAAGATACCAGGATACACTCACAATTGAGATATTGTTATTGGGACAATTTTTGTGTCTGACACACCCTTCTCTTAAAGTCTTTCTGAGGCTCCCAGAAAAAACAAGTAAATTATCTGTACCAGGCGGCCATACCAGGGTACCACACACATCCAAATAAGTTACCACTGAGCAAAGTTCAGGCTCCAAAAGAGATTCTTTATTAAAATTATGTTGAATTCAGGTTGAAAAATATCTCCTTTGTCAAGCCAAGGAGAGGCTTGGATTTTGTCTTGTAGGGAATAGATGTATCCTTTAGAAGGATGGAAAGATGAATAGGAGTTGGATGGGTACTTGGGTGAATGACTATTTGTTGTGACAATGTGGCATTAAACTCCTCCTTCTGATATTTTTAATATTGGCTAAGCACAGGACTCACAATAATGGAGTTTGGTATGAGGGTACAATTCACAATTATTATCAGCTATTGATTTCATTAACAAACAGACATACAATAGGATTTTACAAGAGTTCCAAAGAAATCATAGGCCAAAGGTGTTGCTGATCAGTGATGGGAAAATCAGCTTATCATAAAAATCTTTCTCTTCATTTCCCTCTTCAACAATTTTTTTCCAGCTTCCTTATGTTCCACTAACATGTTACATTTTGCAGCCTTTTACTTCTGGGTAAAAATTAACATAAACAGTTTTATCTTTGGAGTTGACTCCCTGAGGAAAATTTTTAGGGGTTCAAAAGAGTGATTTGGACAGAAAGCCTAAGGCTGAAACACATTTTTAATCTTCCCTAAAAATAAGCTTTCCCACATAAACCTATTTATTGAGATAACACTAAATATCACACACACATGTACTTGACCACAGCAGGTAAATGTGGAATAGGGTTAAGTAATCAGAATTCACCATACTGATGGTAAGAACTTATTTTTGTAGAAACAAAATCAAAATGCTACTCATTTCTTTCTCAGAATTCACTCAGAAGGTTTGCATAGACCCTGTGAGTCATGCCACCCTCTTCAGCCCTGGGAAACTGCCCCACAGAATGTGGAAAGAGAGAAGGGCCTTGATTAAGATGGAAAGTTGGCTTAAAAATATTTCTTTCAAACTCACTATCTTTTCTGCAGACAGATGCTTTGCAAATTCAAGATAATCAGACAGAGATACCAAAGGCCGTTTCTCCAGGTTCCCCCAGTGGTTTTTATGTCTTGAAATTCACATTCGATTTGGCTTGAGAATGGAAACAGATACTAAGACAATCAGACTATCTCGTCAAAACAGACTGAGAATGATTTTCTAACTCATACTGATCTTGCCTACCCAAGGATATGGGTAGATGATTAAGCTTTAAAAAGTGGAAGTAATACTATTAAGTTTGATCTTTAGATGCAGCACTAATTCTATACACTACGTTATGAGAATATTTCTTCTGAAATTTTTACATTATATTTGGTAACCGTTTTCCAATATTTTTATCTCTATTTCCCTTAAGATCAAGATACTCAGGTTAAAATTGCTGGGGTTGTTTTGTTACTGTCTATTTTTCTTCTTTATATTTCTGGGTCTCACAGTCAAATGCAGTTCATCTAAATGAGGAAGAACGAGTGTGTCAAAAGTATGCATCTGTTTCCTTACCCTTCTCACGCGCCTCCATCACCTTGCCACCCCCAACCTCTACCAACCAGGGAATTTCAGAAAAAGCTTTGATGAATGTAAATTCAATATGGGATAGTCTATCCTTTAAAGCAGTCATTCTCACAGGGACAATATTGACCCTAATGGGATAAGAAGGAGCATTAGTTCTTAGGCAAAATCTTAGATATTAAAGCCTTGTGGCCCTCTAACTATTTAACATCTGTACATAAACAAATACACAGTGTATCTGGGATATTAATTTTATAGGTGCTTAGGTTTGGATGGAAAAGTCTAAAAACTCCCTTTAAGGGGGCAATAGTAAAAAAAAAAAAAATTAAAGGTTAATAGTCACCGCTTTTATTGTTTTTAATAGTTCTTTAAAGACTATAATGTCCTGTTCTTTTCTAAAATAACTTGTGTAGAAATAGTTTTCTCTGGGTGTTGACTCTCTCTTCTCCCTCCCCCCCATTTTAGCTTTATCTGTTCTTCTAATTTTCTGTATCATTTTAATGTCAGTTAATAAAGCTTTAATTTTTTCTGCATAAAAGTGGTTTTTATGAGTAAAACCTTTTTCTCTTTGCTAAACTACGAGGTAATTAGGAAAGAATCCATATTGTTTGATTGCTAAACATCCTGTTGATTCATCCTTTGACAACCAAATCTTCCTTTGTAATTAGTGTTACATCATTCTTCTAAAACTTTTTATTTTGTTGGGGTGAGGGGAAACATCCTCTTCTATCCAGAAGGTTCACTGAAAGATTAATTCACAATAAGGCAGGTTTTAAGAACAGAAAAATATTTATTTACTGTGGTATGGGCATAAAGAGAATCACAGACTGATTATTCAATATCTCAGTTGGGTCCAGAAATGTATACGCCCTCATTTTAGAGGGGAGGGAAGACAAAAATATAGGTAATTCTGTTTATGGGCAATAAGTGATTATTAAGGAGGATGAATAAATACTTGAGAAAATGTATGGATGGGAGAAACAGATTGACTTTAAATGACACTCTTTGTAAATGAAATTAACCTGAGAGACAGGTATTATATTCAAAATTATTTAGGTCAAGTCTGGTTGCATTCTTGATCTTCTTTCTGGTAATATATTGAGATAACAGGGAAGAAAGGGGAAGTCTTTTTCTTTCTGATGGGTCCATTTAGTTTTGTGAAGACAGTGGGAAAGCCCCTTCCTTTTAAGGCCTGTTGACATCTAAGGGTCTTTAATTCAAAATACTCTTTAAACCAAGAAATTATATTTTGTGGTGAAATTTCCTAAGCCCCTTCAGTTTCCTAAGTACCTCTCTCTGGCTATGAAATTAGGATTGTTTTGAATTATTTCACATATGACAATTACATTTTTTCCAATATCATTTTTTGTGGTATCTCTGGAATTTCTCATTTATTTTGAATATGGTTTGACAACATATCTTCATCCTTATATATACAGTGGACACTTGAACAATGTAGGAATTAGGTAGAGAGTCCGATTTCCCTAACAGTCAAAAACTCACGTATAACTTTTAACTCCTGAAAAACATTACTAATAATCTACTTTTGAGTAGAAGTCTTACTAATAACAGTTAATTAACACACATTTTGTATGTTATATGTGTTATGTACTATATTACAATAAAGTAAACCAGCGAAAAGAAAATACTAAGACGATCATAAGAAAGAGAAAATATATTTGCTATTCATTAAATGGCAGTGGGTCCTCATAAAGGTCTTCATCTTCACCTTCACATTGAATCAGTTGGGGTTGATTTTGTTGTCTCTTAGAAGGAGAGCACACTGTCTGTAACTTTTGGAAAAAATCTGCATATAAGTGGACCCACACATTTCAAATGCATGTTCCAGAGCCACCTGTACAACTGCATATTTATACATATGTGTACATACTAAATCAATATGTATGGGTTGGCTACACTGAATAGCATCACTGTCCTTAAATACTCAGTTATACGTGCAGTTGAAAGCCAACTAAATATTGATACATATTTTACACACGTTCAGTGATCAATTGTATTCTCTATTGAAAACTTGTTTTCATTCAGATTTTTCTTTTGATTTCATCAACTTGGCTTTTTCTTAGTTTCTTGTAGGCTCCTTTTTGAGGAAAATAAATATGTAGTCGAGGAACAATTACTATTGATGACAAGAGGGAAAGCACAGATATCAAATGTGGGAGGGTAATAAGTTATTACATCAAATTAACATGGCAATTATCAGTATGAAATTTTTTAAGGCTAAGTGTACTCCTCCAACCCAGACCTCTCTCTCAAACTCTAGGCCAGTAGTTAGCAAAATACAGCTCTCAGGACAAATGCAGCAGCAGCAGCCCATTTTGTTAATAAAGTTTTACTGGAACACAGCCATCTAATTCTTCAGTATATTGTGTGTGGCTATACCTGTCATTGGCAGAGTAGTTGTGACTGAGAACGTTTGGCCCACAAAGCCTGAAATATTTAGCATGTGGTCTTCTATGAAAAAGTCTGCTGACTGCTGCCCTACTCAGACGTCTAACTCCTTCCTAGGTCTCCACACAGTTGTCTAAAAAATATAACAAACTCAAATATTCAAAACCAAACTCTCATCTTTCCTCTAAAACATTCTTTAACCAAAGTCCTATTCATCTTTGTTGATGGCAACTCCATCTTTACAGTTGTTTAAGCCAAACATTTCAGTAATTTTTTCACTTCTTGGTTTCTCTCATACCCTACCTCCAATCTATCAAATCTTCCTATTGTTTTTATTTCCAACATACTCAGATGTCAGTCTCAGTCCCATCAGTGCTAACAATCTGGCCGGAAGTGGTGCCATATTTTGACTAGTTTACTGCCATTACCTCCTGCCTGGGCTCTTGGCTTAAAAAAAAAGACAACAAAAAACCTGTGGTCATTACAATCTCTTTTCAACACACATTAAGGTACGACTGATATAATGGAAGTCAGACTACAGCTCTTCTCTACTACAAACTCTGGAGTGCCTCCAAATTTCCTTTAAAGTAATAGCCAAAGTGCTTGCAGGGGCCCACAAAGCCCTCTGGTCAGGCTCTCTATGACCTCCCTCACCCTATTTTTCACTCTCCCCAACTGGCTCCAAAGCCAGTCTCTTTAGCCTCCTTGCTGCTTCTCAAAAACACCAGTTCTGCATGAGCTCTGTCTTCTGTCCAGAATCTGTGTACCTTTCCTGTCTACTTGGAGGTCTCCTTCACTTTTCACAAGTCTTTCCTCAAAGGAGCATGCCCTGGTCATCTTATTCATGATTGCAGACTTCCATTCCTCTGACATCCTCTTACCACCTTCAATACATGCAATTTACTTAGTTAACATGTAGTAGACAACATGTTTGGTTTCTGCTTCTCCCTGCTGGAATATAAGGTCTGTTGGGTAAGGTCCAGGAGATGTTGTTATTTGCCAGTTTATCCTAAGCACAGAAAAGAGTATCTGGCCCATAAAGGGCCCAAGTGAATAAATGACCGTTGACTTCAAATTATTCAATAAAAAGCCTAATGACTACAAACTTTTCAGCTGATTTTTTAACAAAAGATATTTGTACATGTGAGGATACATGTATACATTTTCTTTGGGGTATTTTTCTTATCCTATAATACTATTATTATAAATGTCTTCAAACCATGATGGCATTTTCTTATATAAAACCACTTCAACTCAGTATCCCTGAGATCACGTTTTTAGCTACTCTTCTAAATACTCAATGTAATATTTCCACGTCTCATTGTTTGAGAGTTGTTGATGCTCAGTGGTCATCTATAAGCTATCTTATACTTCTAAATCTAATATTTCTCTCTTCCTTAGTGAATTTACTATTTTATTATTAGATTTTTTCTATAATTTGACCCTATCCACATTAATGATACTTCCTACCTCCTTCAAAACTTCATGTCTTAACCCAAGTTCTTTAGAAAGCAGAACTTGAGGCAAAGATTATAAAACTTTATTGAGGAAGTGCAAGCTTAGGGTAAGGATATGGCAGAAAAAATGAGAGACAAGAAAAGATGTAAAGTAATGCAATGAGTTATTGAAACAGTGGCCCTTCTCAACCCGGTGTGAAAAGAAGCAGCAGGGCGCTCTGTACCCATGTTCTAGTTTGCAGGAATTTCCTTAGAAGGATTACAAGGGAAGGCCATTATTCAAAGTAGTCAACCAGAAAGACAAAGAAAGGGAAATGAATCTGCCTGGTACCCTCAGACTCTTACTTCCCTGTGGTCAAAGTTTGCCCCACGGAGTTTACTTTCTTACACTTCTGTGTTGTATTGTCTGGCCAGAGAGCAGGGGAGGTGACTTGACAAGGATGAGCTTGGCATGTAGAAATGAGGACCATCAGGCCCAGTATTTTATAAATCTAATTCACACCATCTCTGAGAACTAAGCAAGGACACCAGTAAAATTGCTGGTGGTCTGCAAAGATGGTAGATTCTTCAGAAACAGGCCATTAAGGGAATCTGAGGAGGTGCACAATAGTTATGTATAAAACCATGAACTCCAGGTATCAGTAGCTTTACTTCAAACCTTCTTCAGACAAAAACACCCTTTGATCTTTATTTTTTCAATTCTTCCATGTTCTCTAACTCTCCTTGTTCACTACCTTCCACACATTTGCTGTCAACTTCCAATCAGCACACTCCTAGCCTTGTTTCTCCATGAACACATGACCCATCAGCTCCCTCTTTTGGTCTTCCTTGCTTTACCATCTACAGACAACTGATTCAGGGTTGCTTTTGTTTACAGTTCTAGCCTACAACTCAGGAAAGTCTGCAACATATACCTGCTTTTCCTACATCTGGGTTGCCAAATGTACTGAACAAAAGCAAAGCAACATAAATGAATGTCATGCAAATTTAGACTATTTCATTTGAAACTAACTCACTGCTGTCCTGCAAACCTTTTATTTATCTCAAATCAACTCTTAACATTTTTACCACCAATGATTGCAAGCACTATATTTTCTTAACCCCCAAATTCCAGTCTTTCATGTCTTTCTAAAATGTCTTATTATGATTAAAAACAATTGAGTTCTACCCTCTTACATTTTTAATTGCACAATACATTATTGCTAACTATATGGACAATGTTGTACAGTAGATCTCCAGAACTGATCTTGTATTAATTGAGGCTCTCTGCCCATTGATAATCAACACTTCATTTTTTCCTCCCAATCTCTTTGTATAGATTGTTGAATTTACTGACTTATTAGTTCAATAACATTCAAAATGGGCCATCACCATGTGAAAATTCTCTCTGAGCTTTTCCTTTTCTGTGAGTATTACTTTTACTAAGGCCATGATTTTATCCAGAATTTTCTTCCATAGAAATTTATTTCAAAAATTAGCCTCTCCTATATCTTTATTTTCTTCTACATTCCTGTATTCACCTTCTAAAACTGCTAGCCAGTGTCTCTTCTATCTTGAAGCACACACAAGGGAAGTGAAACAAAGCAAGTAGTCACTATTTCATTTTAATTTTTTTTTCCATTACAGCCTAACACAGATTTAATTATATGGCAAAGAGAATGGTTCTAGCAATTTCATCTGGGTTTAGAAATACTTAGATGAGATATGGTTTGAGAATGTAAAAATATAAAAGTACAAACTTCAGCATTTACTATGTGAATTCATTCACATAACTGAACCCAAAGCAGCATATTCAGGTGTTGTCAGTAAAAGTGATTTGAGTAAGTGTCTAAAATTTGACCAGGAAGTACAGTTTAGTAAGCAAACTCATGTTCTTTAGGAAACAAAACCTGAGTTAGTTAAGAGTCAACCTTAGCATGGTGTAATTTTAATATTTCTTTGCTTATATGTCATCAATTAGTACTCAATCTCAATAATTAAAAAAAATACATTTCTTAGTTTATAATTACAGTAGAATCTCCGTAAATTGACCGCCCAAGGGACTGTAACAAACTGGTCAACATGTTTGGAGGTGGTAAGCATAAGGAACTAGATCTAGTGTACTGATATGTACATGTGGTGTGTGTCTGGTCTATGAAAATTAGGTCAACTTGAGGAGATCAACTATGGAGATTCTATTGTATTAATATAAAAGTAATAAAGAACTTCTAGAACAGGGGTATGAGGAACTCCATAGGCCCCTACCGTCCAGAGAAATAATCATAGCTGGTAAAAATTATAAACAGCAATCATTTAAAGTATCTTACTGTCCTAAGAGTATGCACCAAATTAAAGAAACATTTATTTGAGAAAATCTAAATTTTGCTAAGAACAGTGAGAGTTTCTAGATTTTGAGCCACAACCTGACTTCAAGCTAATGTTTACAACCTCTAGTTTTAACCTAGAAACCTGGGTAACCTAGAAAACAAGGCTCATTCTCACTGATCTCCTACTCTAGAGCAATAGTTTCTCCTGGAAAGAGACAGGCCACTAGCATTTCTCACTGCCCCATGCCCCAGGCTCTGAGCAACAGAAACTCTATTCCAGGTCAGCATGGCCATCAGGTCTTGGGCCCCCTTCTTCTACCCATTGCCCACTGAGAAGTAAAAGCCTCCCAAGCTTGGTGGACTGAGAATACAGGACCCTAATCACTCTGCTCTAGCTCATTTGTAAAAGCAGGGATTTCATTACAGAAGCAACCAGCTGAGAATACCAGAGGCTAGTGTCTCAAAACTGAGACCTGCTAGTAGAGTAGGGATGTCATTCTAAGAAGTCTGCTACTGTCCCCATCCGCAGCTCAGGACAAGTAGTGGGGTTTCTTCATAGTGAGCAAAAGGTAGTATGGAAGAAGGGAGAACTCCACGGCTCCCCCTGGGGAAATTTACTTTATTTAGAACAGGACATGAGAAACTTTAATCCTAAGTATTTTATCAAAAACAGTGGAGATTCTGTGGTTGATATTAAAAGGCTGCTGGTAGCTCAATGGTGGCCACATGTGATGCAATAGACTAGAAGTTTAACAGAGAACCAAGGAAAAGGCTAAGAACACCCTTAGGTTTGAAGCAAGCTTCAAAGAATGGCCTTATAGACCCCTAGACAAAGGGATCTGATTTTAAATACAGCAGACTGTGGAGCAATTTTTATGTTAAATACACTAAAAATATAAAAACAAAATTTAAGAAAATCAACAACTTAATTTGAAAATGCAGAAAATATCTATAAAAACACTTCACCAAAGTACATAGATGTCAAATAAATGAAAAGATGTTCAACATTATATGTCATTATGAAATTGAAAACAAAAACAATGAGAGATTGCTATGCACCTATTAGAATGACTGAAATCCAAAAACCTGATAACACCAAACGCTGAAGAGGATGCAAAGCAACAGGCTCTATCCATACAATAGAATATGATTATCTTTTGAATGTTTATTCCCGTCCAAATGCATATTGAAATTTAACTGCCATTAAAACAGTGTTAAGAGGAGGGTGGTGCCTGTGGCTCAGTGGGTAGGGCACTGGCTCCATTAACCAAGGGTGGCAGGTTCAAACCCGGCCTCAGCCTAACTGCAACAGCAACAACCAAAAAGTAGCCGGGCATTGTGATGGATGCTTGTAGTCCCAGATACTTGGGAGTCCGAGGCAAGAGAATTGCCTAAGCTCAGAAGTTGGAGGTTGTTGTGAGCTGTGACACCATGGCACTCTACCAAAGGTGATAAAGTAAGACTCTGTCTCCATTAAAAAAAAAAAAAAGAAAGAAAGAAAGAAAGAAAGAAACAGTAGTAAGAGGAAAGACCCTTAAGAAGTGATTAGCCCATGAGACACTCTGCCATCATGAATAAATTAATGCCATTATCTCGAGTAGTTTCCTTGTAAAAGGATGAATTCATACCTTTTTCTCTTTTTCTTTCTTTACCCTTCTGTCTTATACCATAGAATGACCCAACAAAAAGGTCCTCACCAGATGCCAGTCTTCCAATCTTGGCCTTCCCAACCTCTAGAACTATGAGGAAATAGATTTCTGTTCTTTATAAATTATGAAGTAATTTGTTATAGCTCCATAAAATGGACTAAATCAATTATTCAGAGATAAAAAGAAATGAAAACACATAAAGGAAACTTAAATGCATATTGGTAAGTAAAAGTAAGCCAATGAAAGTATGCAGGGCTCCAGACTATATCATTCCAATTATATGACATTGTAGGAAGGGGAAACTATGGCGACAGTAAAAAGATTCATGTTTCCAGAAGTTCAGGGAAGGAATAAATAGTTAAAACAGGAGATTTTTAGGGTGTTGAAATTATTCTATGTGATACTATAATGGTAGATACACGACGGCTTACATTAGTCAGAACCCATAGAACTTTTCCAATGCATAGAATGTCCTAAGTAATATAGTCTGCTCCAGTCAAAATCAGACCCCCTTGGGTAAACTATGAAACCATTCTTTGAGGTTTCCTTCAAACCCAAGAGTATTTTTGGTTTTTCCATAGTTCTGTTAAACTTCTAGTCTACTATGTCAGTGTTATAATATAATAATACAATTGGTTTATCAATTATAACAAATGTACTATACTATTATAGAATGTTAAAGATAGGGGAAACTGAGGAGGTAGGGAGAGAAAAGAGATATATAGAAATTCTCTGTACTGTCTGTTCAAAAACATCTTTAAAAAATGAAATAAAGAGCAGATGGCATATAATCAAAGGTCCTTCTCAAAACATTTTATAATGTTTACCTTCAATATCTTTGTAACTGCCTATAATCAGGCCTGAGAGATTACATATAAGATTTTGTCCTGAAGTCAAACTTCTCAATGATGAATCACATACCATGTTCTCCATTTTTTGTAAAAGTTAATGTAGCTTCAGAAATCAAATTACCAAAATGAGAAAGAGAAGAAGGGATATCACTACTATCTTATAGAAATTGTTGAATAGAATTATAAAGTAATACTGTGAGCAATTTATGCTAATGAGTAAGATATCAAATGAAACAGACAATTTCTAGACAGACACAAACTATTGTATCTAATTCAAAAAAACAGTCTAAATATGCCTATAAAAAGTAAAGAGATTTTTTTTTAAAGGCTTTTGACCTTTATTTTTGTCTAAGTAAGGGGTTCTTGGCATTTTCTTTATTATTATTATTATTTTAATTTATTTATTTTTATTGTTAGATTATAGCTGTGTACATTAGTGCAATCAAGGGGTGCAATGTGCTGCTTTCATATACAATCTGAAGTATTCTCATCAAAATGTTCAGCGTAGCCTTCATGGCATTTTCTTAGTTACTGTATGTAGGCATATGTATTCTACATTTAGTGAGTTTCCCATTCTAAGATGCACCATAGATGTGACCCCACCCATTACCCTCCCTCTACCTGAACCTCCCCCCTCCCTTCCCCTTCCTTGGCCCTTTCCCCATAGTCTTTTGCCATTGTTGGCCTATAGCCTTCATGTGAAAGCTATAATTTAGCTTCATAGTAGAGCTGAGTACATTGGATACATTTTCTTCCATTCCTGAGATACTTGGCTAAGAAGAATATGTTCCAGCTCCATCCATGGAAACATGAAAGAGGTAAAGTCTCCATCTTTCTTTAAGGCTGCATAATATTCCATGGTATACATGTACCACAATTTGCTAGTCCATTCGTGGGTCGATGGGCACTTGGGCTTCTTCCATGACTTAGCAATTAGGAATTGGGCTGCAATAAACATTCTGGTACAGATGTCTTTGTTATATTGTGACTTTTGGTCTTCTG
>CAUYPK010007628.1:0-19216 GCA_963574355.1 Loris lydekkerianus | reverse complement strand
AAATTGTGGTACATGTATACCATGGAATACTATGCAGCCTTAAAGAAAGATGGAGACTTTACCTCTTTTGTGTTTACATGGATGGAGCTGGAACATATTCTTCTTAGCAAAGTATCTCAGGAATGGAAGAAAAAGTATCCAATATACTCAGCCCTACTATGAAGCTAAATTAGCAGCTTTCACATGAAGGCTATAACCCAACTATACCACAAGACTATGGGGAAAGGGCCAAGGAAGGGGAAGGGAGGGGGAGGTTCCGGTGGAGGGAGGTTAATGGGCAGGGGCACGTCTATGGTGCATCTTAGAATGGGTACAGGAGATTGCACTAATGTACACAGCTATGATTTAACAATAAAAAAAAAACAGTAATAAAAGTTTTAAAACCTCTTCTTAGGATTCTAACTTATTACTGTAGCAGATTACAAAATATCACACACCAATCGGAACACACTTGGTTATTTGCCATGGTAAAGTGACTGAAATGATATATGAAAAAATATGATAATAAAATGGAAATGATTCTTTGTCAGAAAGTATTGTTGAAGAATTCAGAGAAATTATTGAGACAACACAATCACATGAAAGGACCACAAACTTATTAAGCTACACACAGGGTATATACTGTATAATCCCACACATGAAATTTTACAAAATGCAAACTAACTTATAGTGGCCAATATAGTAGTGGCTGCCATCTGTGGTAAAGATGGATTGTGTGAGGGCTGAAGAGAATTTATTTTTTCTTTTATTGTTTTATTTTTTTTGCAATTGAGTTGTATGATTTTCTTTTCTTTTCTTTTTAAGTTAAGTCATATATACATAGATGATGAGTACATTTATGCCTTTGTGGAACTCAATGTGTTGATTATTTGTACAAATTGGAGTGCTTACATCCTACTAATTAACATAGCTTTCACCTCACTTAATCACAGCGTTAAGACATTTGTGTTCTGTACTTGATAGATTTGACTTGTACCCTTGCAATATGCTCCATAGGTGTGGTCCCAGCATCCTCCCTCTATTGAATCACTCCTCTCCCTTCCCACACCCTCCCCTTCCCTTTTTCATCCTGGGCTATAGTTGTGATTCATCTTTCATATGAAAGTGTGAGTGATTATAAATTGGTTTCATGGTAGTACTGGATATATTGGATACACATATATATATTTTTTCCATTCCTGAGATACTTTACTAGGAAGAATATTTTCTAGCTCCATCCTTGTAAACATGAAAGAGGTAACGTCTCCATATTTTTTTAATGCTGCATAGTGTTTCTTGGTATACATATACCATAATTTAGGGGATGACCTTTAAACCAACCTCCGCTTTAATGTATCAGCAATATTTGAAGGGTAGCATGTTATGGTGGAAAGAGCCAGAGAAGCTTTTGGGTTCCGTTAGATCTGGGTTTGAATTCTGTTCCCCCAAACTTGGGCGGATTCTTTAATTTTTCAGAGACCATAAAAATGGTGGAGATGACAAAACTCACCTTCTTGGGTAAGTGTGCAGTAGAGCAATGAGCTAAAAAAAAACCAGCAAGGGAGCATTAATGTCATTATTGTCAAAACCACTTCATTAAAGCAGCCATTCAACTCTCAAAAAATAAATAAATAAATAAATAAATAAATAAATAAATAAGGTGTTTGGACTAGATTTTTCAACTTCTGTATCACTGTGGTCTTTTATAAACCTACAGCCTTGCTCTTCTCTTGGCCTCACGAAAGCTCTCATTAGCCACCCCTCAACTGGAGGCAAATGGTCTGTGATAAACCTCTTCACAGACTCCTTGAGAAAGATCCAGGAAGACACTCGAGACTCCTCTCAGGGTGAATCCATGGGCAGTCCTTTCACTGAGGTCACTGGTAAGAATCAGAGCAGACAGGGATGTCATCTCTGATCAAGAGGACTGGGCGAGGCAAAGGCTAAACAGAGGTACCCAACCACAGGTAGGTATGACACTCAGGTATTAAGGGTAGAAAGTGGTTTGATACTTGGTAACAGATGCCTCCTGCACCTGGAATCTGACGTTGTCTCCCTAACTACAGCAGCCCCAGAGGAACTACACAGGGTCACTCCCTAACAAAGATCTATCAACAATAGAGTGATCCCGCTGGGGTCTAATCTTGGGGAGACACCTCCCCAACTCTGAGGACGGCCAGAGGCAACAGTGAAAAGCAATCATGAGGCGAAACCAACAGAAAAACTCTGGCAATTTGAATAATCATAGTAGATTAACTCCCCCAAGGATCAATGGGGGCAGAAACAACACAAGACCCGATGCACAAACAAATAACTGAGATGTCAGAAATTGAATTCAGGATCTGGATAGCAAATAAGATCAAATTGGAATCTGACGTTGTGATTCCGGGTGGGAAAATGCAGAGCCTGGAGAACTCTGGCCACCTGAGATGGGCACAGCATTGTCCACAGGTATTACTTTGTCCATGACAATCATGCCTTTTTGGGCAGTGACAATTTGCCTTAATATCTGTAGGGATTTTTTGCCTAAAGGGTAGTCTATACTCTCTTCTCTACGTGTGAAAAGTTGTGGGCCAATACTTTCTAACAAATGCTAGGGCTACATGTTTAGTGCTTCAAACTGCACTCTCTCCTATGACTAAACAAACTGGCTCTGTAGCAGGAGTGATAGGACAGCAGAACACAAATGCTTTCTTAAACCTCTTACATGATGGATTGGAGAAAAAGAGAGGACTCATTGGTTCTTTAAGATGCCTGATATCTTTGCTTTCTTGCTTAGGAGAGTCTTATCTAAATTGTGTACTCATATTACCTTCTGTTCAAAAAACAGTAGCCTTCCACGAAGGTATAGCATGAATATGTCTAATAGGTGCTACTCCAGCATCTAGAACAGTGGTTCTAAACCTTAATGCTGCAAGCCTTTAATACAGTTTCTGCAGGTCATGACCCACAGGTTGAGAACTGCTGATCTACAGAATGAGGAGAAATGGTCAGAAGTAATCAACATCCAGGTAAACTTCTCTACCTGGGAAGAAGATACCCCTAGGAAAGCCCTCAGGATCACCGCAGTTGAGGCCCACTTAAAATCAGAAGCTCAACCACTAACAAAAAGTCCATACTTTTTAAAACATGAAACAGTAATAGGCATAGCCCCTTTGACAACGCCATAAGATTTGGGTCTATATAGCCCTGCCAATCTCTACATAACTCCCCTATTTTTATTTTTATTTTTATTTTTTTTTTTGAGACAGAGTCTTACTTGGTCACCCTAAGTAGAGTTCCATTGCTCACAGCAGCCTCAAACTTTTGGGCTTAAGCAATTCTCTTGCCTCAGCCTCCCAAGTAGCTAGGACTAAAGCTGCCCATCTAAACCACTATTTATTTTTTAGAGATGAGATCTAGCTCTGACTCAGGCTGGTCTGGAACCTGACAGCTGAGACAGTTGATCTGCCTCCCCCTCCCAAGTGCTGGGATGGAAGGTGTGAGCTACCGAGAGGGCCAACACCCCTGTTTTTTATTATTATTGTTATTTTTTAATTGTTAAATCATAGCTGTGTACATTAGTGTAATCTCCTGTATCCATTCTAAGATGCACCATAGATGTAGCCCCACCCATTACCCTCTCTTCACCAAAACCTCCCCCCCTCCCTTCCCCTTCCTTGGCCCTTTCCTCATAGTCTTATAGTATAGTTGGGTTATACCCTTTATGTGAAAGCTGTAATTTAGCTTCATAGTAGGGCTGCATACATTGGATACTTTTTCTTCCATTCCTGAGATACTTTGCTATTTGCTATTTGCTATTTGACTTAGCAATTATGAATTGGGCTGCAATAAACATTCTGGTTCAGATGTCTTTGTTATATTGTGACTTTTGGTCTTCTGGGTATGCTTTCTTGTCTCCACCAAAGGACTATAAGTACTATGAGGCAATGAGCCATGTCAATCTCGCTGACTCTCAATAACTTCAGGTGTTCACAACTTTGTTCTCTCAATTGACTGCCCAATGAGCAAATGAGTATGGTTGAATGTTAGACCTAACCTAGCCTATAAATTTGGATTCTGGGAAGAATCATTTCAAGCCAATATGAGTGAAGAATAGTCTAAATTTCAGGATTGCTTTGAGGGGGTTCAATTATAAAGCAGTAGTTTACTCCATGGGCATTGTAAAGAAGAGGCCAACCTGAGATGGGTGAGGGATTCTCAGTGCAATAGCATCTATTTGCGACTGTCAATTACAATGGTCTTATAATGCTTATTTTGTACATTTAGGAGTGAATATTGCCAAGTCATTAATACCCTTTTCTGCCATCATTCAGATGTGTTGATAATATAACCCTGTTTAAAAGGTAAAATTGTTATTAAAGAGTGTTTTTCTATTTGCTGGTGTGCATAATGAAAACTTAGCATAATTTGGAATCATATGAGCTTAATTTTTCAACCAGTGGATGTAGTTTCCAACTCTCTGAGCTTTCTGAGTCTCAGTCTCATCATGTGTGAAAACGAAAGCAAAAATATCCACCTCTCAAAGTTGGGATCATCATTAGGTAGAACAGCATATATAAAAAGGCCAGCACAGTGCTGAAGACAAGAAACACCCAATTATAACCTTGTCTTCTTGTTGTACTTTGTCAAACTTTATGTATTCCTATTATTAAAAATGTAAAATAAATTATATTTATATGTCAATTTAATAACAATTTATTTTATATAAGATTTCTTTCACAAGGTGAATAATATACCTTCCCACAAAAATATTTACAAAACACAGGTAAACTACATTTCTAGTTGAAAAATGATACAGATATACAAGGCAGAAACATAGGCAAGATTGATAAAGAGAAATAATTCCAAGATTTTTGTTAAAGTGAACACAAAGAATAGATTAACAAAATGTGGTTTGTATAATACTCTCAGTGGAATGTTACCCAGCCTTAGAAAGAAGGAAATTCTAAAGCATGCTAAAATATTGGTAAATATTGAAGATATTATGCTAAGTGAATTAAGCCACATGTAATTCCACATATACTCATGTGTCATGTATCATGTATCTAGAGTAGTCAAATTTGTACAGATGGGAAAATAATATTTGTCCCATTCATATGCATTCAGACCTAAAAAACACGACTTATCAAGAAAGTTGAAACTTATTCCCAAATTTGTACAATACATCCATACAGCCATAAATATTTAGGTAGTATGAGCTATGTGACTAGAGTAACCCAAACTGGGATCAGATTCTTTTGTGAAAGATGAGAGCTGAAATTTACAGACATTAGAAAATCACATCTTAATACTGTAATGAGTATAATGCTTATAGGCCAATTCCTTGGTAGCTTTTAAACATTCAGATGTTATATAACCTTTTAGGTTATAGAAAACTATACCTAAGCTCTGACATTTTTACTTCTCTATAATTTTTAATCTATTAATTTTTTTGCAAAATTAATCACTCCTCTTTAATTTTTTTTCTCATTCTCCTCAAATCAATATATAATTACTACTTGTAAAAGGATTTGAGAAATTCTTATTCAGAAAATTTATTCCAGGGAAGTTACTGCTTTTGTTTGGAAAGTGTAGGAAGGAATAAGAGAATTAGAGAGGAAAAAAGAAATTAACTGGGAAGATGGTAAATGATTGTCTTCTTATATAAAAAGCTCTATTCCAGAATCCTAGCTATCACATGATTTTCAATAAATTAACATCCTGATTAATTGGCGTAAATAGGAGCTTAATTGTGTTAAGGGTGTGATCATAATATTTGGCACGTGAATCCTTGGTGTATGGGTAAAAACCACAGAGGAAGGGATTTAAAAACTTTATGTTCTTTTGTAACGAAAGGCAATTGGAGACAGGGTTTAGGAGCTTGGGATTTCACAGACCATAACATCAGAAAAACATACATTGGGGCTCCTAGATACACCAAGTATTTAATTTGGATCTCAACTAATGTACTGTTAAAATATCTATAAATTTGCAATAATTGACTCCATCATTCTTTAGTTAGGGCTTAAGAACTTATCAAAAAAAAAAAAAAAAAAAAAAACTTATCAGTTAGTATAGCTCCAAAATGCTAACCATGCCTAACTAACTGCTGTATTCATATTATAAGAAAGGAGAAATTTACCCAACATGGTTACAATTTTAATGTCAGAGCAAGTTGTGAAAACTTCCTGAAGTTAGTCATGCAACACTAGTACTCCACACCTTTCAAAACCTTTCTAAAGAACTTGCAACACTGGTACATGAGACCCTTCAAAACTTGTTTCTTTTTTTTTTTTATTGTTAAATCATAGCTGTGTACATTAGTGCAATCAAGGGGTAAAATGTGCTGGTTTCATACACAATCTGAAATATTCTCATCCAACTGTTCAATGTAGCCTTCATGGCATTTTCTTAGTTATTGTACATAGACATTTGTATTCTGCCCTTAGTAGGACAAAACTTGTTTCTAAAGAAAGCAAGTGCACTCAAGGCAATAACATTTCATTAGTGGGATAATAACCACAAATTTATTTAGAAAATTGCGAAGGAAGAGTTTATACCTAAACTAATATAAAGGACATATTTATTTTATATTCAGTATTTAAGAGAAGAAGAAATTGAATGTGTGTGTGCGTGTGTGTGTGTGTGTGTGTGTGTGTGTATTTTTAAGAGCAAGACAGAATTTTCTGGAGATTGTATGTCTTTGGTGGGAGATCAAGAAACCACTGGCACCCCTGAGAAAGGGCACCTGCTACCAGAAATTATTGATATGCATTGCTAGTCCCTTCTAAAAAATGGTAGTGATTAGAATATTTAGTCACGATTAGACCATCTTACAGCAATGTTACAAAAGGAGGCAAGGACTTAAGATGATTACAGCAAACATCTAGGGTAGGTAACAGGAGTCATACAGTTTTCAACCCACCAGTGTCTCAGGTTGGAAGTAGTGATGTCTGGTTAAACATTATTACATATTGCTATTGGACTGTTAAGTGAATTGAAAAACATTCAATACCACTGGACCACATTTTAACCTCTAGACACACTTACACACACACACACACCAAATATTATACAATAGTCTAAATCTTGTTTTCCATTCACTCTTTCATTTTTCCTCGCCTGCCCAGATCTTGCCAGTTACAAAGTTTCCTATACTATTCCATCTTTTCTCTGTTTCCTTTCACTCTTCACTCTGAAACTCTTCGATATACAGCTTAAAATTTTAATTCTTTACTCTCTCTTCAACCTTGTGAACATTTACAAAGTCTCAGTGAGCACACATGTGACAATCACACACTTGTTCCTACACACAAAGTCCTGAATTGTCAAAATTCACACACATAAAGAAGTTAAATAAGGAAAGCAGGTTTCTTCAAAAGTAACTGAAAGTATAACTAGAGAATCATGAAATTAAATGTCTGTCTCTAAATCTTTGTTTATATTTTACTATGTACACTTCTGAACTTATTCAAGCTACCAGGTTCTCTTTCCTCAGGGGAATTATATGACTCCTATCACCACACTGAGGTATTACAAGACACAGGTGAATGAGTATAACTAAAAATTCCCTAAAAATTTGAAGACTCGTGTAAGTGATAATAATGTCTATATATTAGCCATTTATTGCAAGTCCCTGTGCTTTTGATTTCATAACTCAACACTACTAAGTGATGTGTCACTTTTATTGGTTTTGTTGTAGCCAAAAGAATTTCAAGGAAGAAATAAAGGATATAGATATTTCTCACTGCATTTCGGCATTTCTCTTCTAATATGCTTAATATAATATCGAATATGCCATAAGTCTTGAATCTCTTTTCTATTTTCAAGTTCAATTCCTTTGCTGGATAAAATGCTTTCTCCCAGACTTTCAACTTTCCCCCATCCCCCCACACCAGTAACGATCTCTGTTTCATTGGCAGCGTGATCTGCTGTTTACAAGCCAGAATTTGTAGCCACTGATTTATAGCTGAATGCTGCAGAAAATTCCTGCTTACAACGTTTTGATCAGTAAAGCAGGTATAATGCTTCACTTGGGCTTTGTTCCTTCACTTAGTCACAGGGCAGATTGAAAAGCAAAATGGACTGGGAAAATATAAATGATTGCCTAAGATAAGTTACATAGCACTTCAGGATGCAGAGACTCCAGCAGAGTGCAATTTGAAATTCACAGTAATGGACATCTCACTTTGTGAGACTTGGCTATTGTGGGTAGAATATGTTGTCAAGGGGAATAAAGAAAGAGAGCTAAATATAATCCAGTGCATTGTTCTGGTAGCTGTGTGGCAGTTGTACTGCTCAAAACTTCTGCCACTTTGTATGTGGAAACCAATTAAATAAAGGAAGCTCTTTGGATACTAGGCATGAGCCAGCCAGCTCCATTTCTTTTTAAAAGACATAACGAAAATATGAGGGAAGAGACATCTGGAATTTTTGTGTGTGGGTGACAGGTAACCAAGATTCTAAGAAAAAATCCAATTTTCACAATTATCCCTGTGGACATGTAATGGATGTAAGTGTGCTGTTGATACATTTATTTTACTATTTTACATTTATTTTCCTGTTTTTATTTTTAATCTAAGAAAATGTTTTAAGGAAAATGAACCAAATCTTATGTATCATATCAAAATAATTATTAAAATTCCCAACTCATTTAAAAAAGGGGATCATTTATGGAGATTTATATTTTCGTTTTATTTAGGCACCTGATACTTTTTTTTTTTCATTTTATTTATTTATTTATTTATTTTGAGACCTATGTTGCCTCCTTTGGTAGAGTGCTGTGGCGTCACAGCTCACAGCAACCTCATACTCTTGGGTTTATGCAATTCTCTTACCTCAGCTTCCCAAGTAGCTGGGACTACAGGTGCCCGCCACAATGCCCCAGCTACTGATAGCTTTTTTAAACAATTATTTGTAAGCATTTTATTTATTTTATTATTTTTTTGTGATTACTTTTATTTTTCTTTCTTTTTTTATTGTTAAATCATAGCTGTGTACATTAGTGCAATCAAGGGGTACAATGTGCTGGTTTCATATATAATCTGAAATATTCTCATCCAACTGTTCCACGTAGCCTTCATGGCATTTTCTTAGTTATTGTATGTAGACATTTGTATTCTGCCGTTAGTAAGTTTCACCTGTACCCATTCTAAGATGCACCATAGGTGTGGCCCCACCCATTGTAAGCATTTTAAATGAAAACTCTGGTTTCCAAATGTTTGCAACGTGGCTGTAAAAATCAGCATCAAACTAGAGTTTGGCATAATGATTGCTTAGTGTAGACAAGGGATATTTCAAATGTATTTTTATTTATTATATCACAGACCCCATTTCAAAGAAAGTAGCTAATTTAATACTGAAACAATTTGTTCTCCCCCTTCCCAGGACAGTCATCTCAGCTGCCCTAGAAAAACAGGTAGTCTATGTAGACTCTGTCAATACTCAGATTTGAGATACTCCTAGAATTCTCAGTAGAACACAGAGAACAGATGAGTAACTTACTCTGAAAAGTTGTTGGTTTCATCAGCTAAATCATTACCTTGGATTGAGATGTACAGGGTTTTGGGAAAAGACTTTGGAAAGCTTTAGCAAATTGTATTTTACAATGTGGACAAAGTACTATAGTTCATAATTTTCAAGTGAACTGATCTCAGATACAGCAATGCAAAAAAACATGGAAAAATAATGATCAATGCACTTTCATGTTCAACATCCTGTGCTCCAGCTGAAGGTCAGATCATTAAAGGCATGAAGGAAAGTCAAGTGGCTAAAGAGGATGAAAAGGCACCATAGTATCCATAGACAACAGGAATAGTGTGTTAAGAATCAACAGATGGGTATTTGAATTATTAAACCATAACTTATTGACTATGACAACAAAGCAAATTATCTCTCTGGTTTAGATCTTGATGTCTTCTACTGTGTCCTAAGAAACTTGGAACACAAACCCACTCAGAAATTTAATTATTTAGTTCTAAGAAATATCTACTTTTTTTTCTTTGTCCTTTATAAATGCTAAATTAAAATTCTTTAGCCTAATAACCAATTGAGAATTTTTACTTATGGAATAAATCATTAGAAACTAAATAAAAAGCCTGTTTTTATTTTATCCTTCAATTTCTAATTCTGTGGTCATTTGGATTTTTTATTGTTTATTTGTTATTGAAATACGATAGTTGTGTATGTTTGGGGGATACATGTGCTGACCAGGCCTCTGATGTTGTTTTATAAACAGAGATAAATGGAAAGAATTTCATAATATTGAAGGGTAATAAGAAACATAAAGGTGACTGCATACTATTTTAAAAGATGAAATCAAGGGCTGGGCGCACTGGCTCACTACTAGAATCTTAGTTCTCTGAGAAGCCAGGGTGGGTGGCTCCCTTGACCCCTACAGCTTGACACCAGTCTGAGCAAGAGTGAGACTCTGTCGCTACTTAAAAATAGAAAAACTACCTGGGTGTCATGGCATGCACCTATAGTCCCAGCTTCTTAGAGTGCTAAGACAAGAGGATCACTTTAGCCCAAGAGTTTGAGATTTCACTGAGCTCTGACATAGTGGCAACACCCAGATCAACTGAGTGAGACTGTTTCAAAATTAAAATAAAATAAAAGATATAATATAAAATAAAAATGGTATAATTAAAAGAATTGTTTTTCTCTTCTTTCCTGAAAGATGTAAAATGTTTATGCTGCAGTCATGGGGCACTGGACTTTTAAATCCAGGTAGCTGGCCCATTCAAGCCTATTGTCATTTTTAGCTGTATTTTTTTTTTTTTGGTTTCATCCATTTTTTAAATTAACATTATGGGAAACTCCATTGGAACAATTAAAAACAAAATAAGAGAGAGAGAGTGTGGGAGAGAGAGAGAGAAATTGAATCACCTTAATTTCTTCTTCATTAAGTGCACTTTCTACTAAGAACTGAATAGTTTCCGTGCCCGTATACTGCATTCAGTCCATTTGCAGGGAAGCCCTAGGCTCATAAATCTGCTTTTCTCACCATTGCCTCAAAATCCCCAAATGTCTGCCTCTTGCAGATGGAATCACTGGAGCAAACCAAAAGGTAGAGTTTCACATTTAGCTGGGTTTTATGTGGTTCTTTCTTTTAGAGCAAGCCATTTCCTATAAGATTATTTTTTTATTGCTTTGCCCATGTTTATTTTATGAGTTTGTACGTCTTTTTCTCACTCTTTTTCTCACTTTGTGTATGTCTGTGCATATATAAAACTGCATATTTATATATTATGTATTATATTTGAAGAGTATTTATGTTTAAATAAAGTAGTATGGAAAACAACCCTTCTAGAAGTCAAAAAGTGATCTATAGTCATACTATCCCAGGCATATTTTTATCCTCCATGTACCCTGACTGGTTACTTAGTAGCAAGTCTGTCAATCTGCTGTTCCAAATGGTTTCTGCCTTTGCCAAAGTGGATTAAAGTACCAGACTCAGGATTGTGTTTTCTTCTTGCCGTGTTGGAAGTTGGCCCATGAGTCTAAATGTAATAAAATGAGAATATATACCTCATCATCCAAAACCAGAGAGAGTGTTACATTGCAGATGGCAGAGGTTTAAAGACTTATTAAATTGATGCACAAATTAAATTAAAAAGAAGTAGATGAATAGCTTTGGTGGACATCCTCCTGCCAATTTGGCACTCTCTATTGGGAGTTATATTAATTTTGTGGCAAGTGGTGAACATGATAATGAAAGGAAATCATAGGCAAGGGAATAGTACATAATTATGGATGGGAAGAGAAATGTGTCAAATATGAATTTGTTACTGAATCTAAAAGCATAGAAATTTTACAAAAAAAAACAACATAAGCCAATATTTATGGTTTATAAAAAGTTCTATTGATTACGGTATCCTTATGTTCTCATATCAAAAATGTAATATGTAGAGTTAAGAAAGGCAATAATTCTATCATATGTTTTTTGCATTTTGTCTATTTAATTAATTAAAAATTGAAAAGTCAGTTTCAGTTCCATCAAGTAAAGAGCTCAGAAGTTTTCATGTCTGTTTTTACAACAGGAAAAATCTCAACAAACTGAAACTCACTGACTTTTCTTCAATCTATAAAAGTGATTTCAGAGCAAATCACCAATCCCCAAAGCTGAGCAAACAGATCATCCAGAGAGTTTTATCCACAATATGGAATGGTGTATGCTGGGGTCATAACTAGTAGGGAGATTTAAATGGTGGGCTTGATGAGCTGCTTGAGACTGGGCGCAAACTAGAATAAGATTAAGAAATGCCTCAGTTGACATAGGTTAGGGGAACTCTTATACTTTTGCAGAAATGTATACTCTTATACTTTTCCAGAATTTCTGGCCCACCTCCAGAAAGTCTATCAGGTTCTCCTGGTGAAGAATTGAGAAAAATATCCTCATAATTCCAACAGGAGGAGGGGAAAATTTATTCTTATCATGTAAGCCCAAGAACCCTTTCCACAATAAAGATGCACTTTTTGAGAGAAAGGCTTTGCTACAATCTTTGCTAGGAGACAGGCATTTTTTTCTAAAGCAACCTCTTTGACTTCCTGTTGGACTCAAAATTTGTGGGAAAAATAAAGTCAACAGGAGTTATAGTTTCAATAAAAAAGAGATTTGGGGGGGAAAAAGAAAGAAAGAAAAAAAAAGAGATTTGAGAATAGTCAGGGAAGAGAGTAGAGAAGGGACGGGGAGAGGGAAAAACAAAGCAAACCACAACACAACTAGAGAAACATTTGTGAGGGTCACAGCCCAGAGACAAACAAACGCATTAAAAGACTGAGAATTAATTGTAAGATTATCAAACACCCACTCCTTCCTCTACTCCTTACCACCATACCTTCATGTAAGAATAATGGATTACAGCTGAAATAAACTGTAAGATGTAGGCACTAACTAATTAAAAAAAAAAAAAATTAGAGAGGCCAAAAGTTAAGAATGGTAACAAAAACAATGACACTAGAGGAAAATGATGCATCTGGAATATCTACCTACAGCAGACATCACGCACACCCAAATTCTACTCAAATTAACACAAGTATGAACATTAAAGATTTGTGTACTTCAGTCTCTATTACTCAATACCACGTGCCTAGTTTTCAACAAAAAACTGGAAAACATGAAGAAACAGACCCAAAAGACAAAAGAAATATTAGCCCAAGACTCCAAAAGGAGAGAAGTTGGAATTGAAACAGGAAATTTAAAATAACTGTGAGTATTAATATATTAAAAATTCTGATGGATAAAGCATATAGCATGCAAGGATGAATGGATAATTTAAGCAACACTGTTAGAGAAAGGAGGATTGTCTTCGAGGGGCTCATGAGTAGACTCAATGTGGCTGAGAAAATAAAAGAACTTATAGGTAGATTAATAAAGACTTCCAAGAATGAGGCCCAATGCCCATAACTCAGTGGTTAGGGTGCCAGCCACATGGACCAGAGCTAGTGGTTTGAAACTGGCCTGGGTCTGCTAAACAACAATGAAAACTGCAACAAAAAAAATTAGCCAGGCATTGTGGCCAGTGCCTGTAGACCCAGCTATTTGGGAGGCTGAGGCAAGAGAATTGCTTAAGCCCAAGAGTTTGAGGTTACTGTGAGCTGTGATGTGACAGCACTCTACTGAGGATACCATAGTAAAACTCTGTCTCAAAAAAAAGAACAGAAAGAAAAAAAAGACTTCCAAGAATAAAAAAGAGTGAGAGAGAGAGAGAAAAGAATGTCTAAGAAATGTGGTACTATTTTAAAGGTGCCATATACATGAATTGGAATATTAGAAGAGAGCACTTAGCTAAAGAAATATTTTCAGTTAATAATGCATAAGAATTTAAAAATTAAAGACAGATAGTAAAGCATAGTTCTGGGAAGATCAGAGAATATCTCTCTCACATATCCATCCATGTTTATTATATTCAGACTACATAAAAGAATAATAAAGAGAAAAATATGAAAAGAAACCATAATTGGAGGCACCATATGTATAGAGAAAAATAACACTTATAGTAAATTCTCATTAGAAACTAGTGATACAAGAAAAGATTGTAGAGAAATATTCAGACTAATGAAAAACAATCATCATAGAATTCTATAACCTGTCAAAAGTGAAGGAAGAATAAAGACTTTCCCAGACAAACAGAAACCAGAAGAAATTTACTGATAGAAAAATTTACCTATACAAAATATAAAATAGTATGAGAAGATTAGGTTAGGCAGGAGAAAAATACTATAGGTTAGATAGTTACATCTCTTTACTAAAAGAAAACAGAGATAGAGCAAATCAAGATTTTAAAAAAATCCTTTATTTTTTCTTATTCTTAATTTATGTAAAATATAATTATTTCTTTAAGTCATAATTGTAAAAATCTATGGGATGGCTACAGTGGTGTATTGAAGAGAAATGTTTGATAGCAGTGTTGTAATACATGGGCAGAGTTCAAGGATATTCTATTTTTAGGTACCTGCGCTCCATATAAAGTGGAATAGTATTATTTGAAGGTGGACTTTGAATAAATAAAGATGAATATTGTGAATTCTGCCATGTTCAATACAAATATTTTAGCCATATACTTTATGTACTAGAAAAGGATATAATATGGAATTATTTAAAATTTTCAATGTACATCAGAAAAGGCAGAAAAAGTTAAAATTGTCACAGATATTAATCAATATATTATTAATCACTACATATGAATGTCATAAGTATACTAAATAAAAGATAAAAGTTTTCAGATTGGATAAAAAAACAGATACAGAGAAATCCAACTCTAAAGCAAGTAAAAAGAAATAATAAAAAAAAACAAAAGTGTGAAATTCACTGAAATTGAAAAGAGAGGAAAACAATAGAGAGTATCGGTGGAAGTAATGATGTTTTTTGAAAATATCAGTAAAATAATACTTGATATCTGAACTGCAAATATCAGAAATGAAATAGGAGTCATTACCACCCACCCAATATATACTAAAAGGATAGCATAGAAATATTATTTAAAAAATCTAGGTGAAACTTACTAAATGCGGAATATAAATGTCTGAACACAATAACTAAGAAAATGCCACGAAGGCTATGTTAAACAGTTCAATGAAAATATTTCAAATTGTACATAAAACCAGCACATTGCACCCCATGATTGCATTAATGTACACAGCTTTGATTTAATAAAATAAAATAAAAAATAAAATAAAATAAAAAATAAAATAAAATAAAATAAAATAAAATAAAATAAAATAAAATAAAATAAAATAAAAATCTATGCTTACCAATTTGATAAATTAGATGATTTAGAAGTAATCCCCATAAAACACAAATTGTCAATGCTTACCAAAGAATGAATACATAAGCCATATGTATGATCCCACCTACCATCCTACCTCCTGGATGGTAGGTGGGATAATTTGCTTTAGTCTTTTTCAGTTTTTAGGCTGCTCATATTCCTTGCCTTATAGTCCCTTTATTTATTATTCAAACCCAAAGTAGAGAGTTCAATTCTGCTCACATCATACTTTGCTGATCTCTAATTCTGCCTCTTTCTTCCATTTTTAAGGATCTCTGTGATTATACTAGGCCCGACCATATTTTCCAGAATAGTCTCCCTATTTTAAATCTACTAATTAGCAACCTTAATTCCATCTGAAACTTAATTACCTTTGGCCATATAATATTAACATCTTCACAGGTACTCGTGATTAAACCATGAATATCTTTGAGAAGCCAATATTCTGCAAATTCAATAATAACATTTAGAAAAATAAAAAAACCAGGTCATGTTTATCTAGTGAATTCCATTGAAAATTAAGGAGACCATAACACCAACTCTCCACAAACTCCTCCAGAAAATAGAAGCAGTGACAATCCTTTTTTTTTTTTCTTTGCAGTTTTTGGCTGGGTCTAGGTTTGAACCCACCACCTCTGGTATATGGAGCCAGTGCCCTACTCCTTGAGCCACAGGTGCCACCCCAGTGACAATACTTCTTAATACATTCTGTGAGGGCAGTATTACTCTAACACCTGAACTAAATAGAGAAATTACAAGACAGAAACAATAGAGTTCAAAGTCGATTATATACATACATATATATGTGATCCTTAATAAACTATTAACAAATTGAATTCAACAACGTATAAATAATATACATATGGTCAAGAAAAAACTATTTCAGGTAAGCATGGCTGACTCAATATTCAGAATCAATCAGTGTCCAAAACAACATGGTATTAGCTTAATGATAAGACACATGGAATAGAACATGGAACACAGAAATCAAGTCACGTTACCCACAGCCAAGTGGTCTTTGACAATGTTGACAAAAACATACACTTGGGAAGGAATATTCTCTTTAGTAAATAATGCTAGTAAAACTGGATAACCATATGCAGAAGAATGAACTGGACTCCTCAATCTCATTATATATTAAAATAAGAGTGGTTCAAAGACATAAACTTAAGACTTGGAATGAGAAGAAAACCTAGGAAACACTTCTCTGGATATTGGCCTAAGCAAAGAATTCATGACTAAGACTTCAAAAGCATAGGAAAAAATTAAAAATTAAATAAAATTAGACAAATGAGACTTCTGTAAACTAAAATGTTTCTTCACAGCAAAATAAATAAATAGCACACCAAACAGAGTACTATCAGAATGGGAGAAAATATTTTCAATGTTTCCATTAACACAGGGGATTGATATATAGAATTTACAAGGAGCGCAAACAATTCAACAACAACAAAAACAAATTATCCCATTAAAAAGTGGGTAAGTAATGTGAATAAACATTTTTAAAAAAGAAGATATACAAATGACCAGTAAGTATAGTAAGAGTGCTCAGAATCACTAATCATCAGGGAAATTAAAATTTAAGCCACAATAAGTCATCATCTTTTACCAGATGACTATTTTAAATAGAAACAAAACATTAGAAAATGTTGGTGATGATGAGGATAGGGAACATTTATAAACTGGTGTGGTGTATGCAAATTAGTACAACCTCTTTGAGAAATATTATGCACATTTCTCAAAGAACTAAAAATAGAACTGTTATTCAATTCAGCAATCCCATGACTTGGTATACATGTATACGCAAAGCAAATGAAATCATTACATCAAATCAAAAATACACCTGCACTTGCATGTTTACAGCAGTGCTATTAGTTATAGAAAAGATAAGGAATCAATAGATTAGCCTGGATTAACCTTTTGGGTCCTGTGTGTAATCACAAATATCTTTGTAAAGGGAATATGCTTCTATAAGAGGAGATGAGATAACAGTGGCACAAGTTTGGTCTGCAGCAAGAGGTTGGAGCACTTTTTGGAAGAAGACACAAGCCAAATAATTCAAGCAATTTCTACAGTCAGGAAAAGGAGAGAGAGAGAGAAGGAAAAATAAGATAATATCACCCAATTGTAAGAATGTGATCAGAATTTTTCAAGCATACACATATAGCTAGGTTGAATTATTGTTAATTAAATGATATTATTGTTATTATTATTATTGAATTATTATTAATTAAATAATCTAATTCAATGATATTATTAATAAGATAATATCACCAAATTTTAAGAATATGATTAGAATTTTTTGAGCATACACATATAGTTGGGTTGAATTAATTAAAGTAATTAATTAATTACTGAACTGTAATGTAATTACAGTTTGTAAAGGCAAACATTATAGACTTGTCCCTTGGTAGCCATGAAGGATCAGTTCCAGAACACCAAAATCCATGGATACTCAAGCCACTAAAGTAAAAAGGTGTATTAGGGAGGTGCCTATGGCTCAAAGGGATAGGGTGCTGGCCTCATATGCTGGAGGCAGTGGGTTGAAAACCAGCCCCAGCCAAAAACTGCAAAAAAAAAAAAAAAAAGGTGTATTATTAGCGTATACTCTATGCATATCTTCTCATACACTTTAAATTATCTCTGGATTACCTATAATAGCCATATTGGCTAGAAAATACTGATAAGGAAAACAGTCTGCGAATGTTCAGAATAGATGCAACTAGCCCATTTTCCCCTAATATTTTCGATCACCTGTTGGTTCATGGCATTAGATTCATGGATGTGGGACCCTCAGATTCAGAGGACCAACTGTAAATGCTTAGTATATTGGAATCCCATTACTGGTGTACCATTTTGGTAAAAAGGGGGATCTGTTGAATAATTTAGAATAATTTTGTATGGCAATCCTTAAAAACATAATCATTCCTCATTTATAGGACCATTTATTCTATACACAGAATATTAAGTCCCCTACCTTAATATTTTCATTTTTTTTCTTTTGGCCTCTACTGGAGGTAGAAGAATAATGGCAGATACTCTTATTTATAGATATCTATAGTCAGAGACATCTGTATTGCATTAACAATCACAGCAAAGGATAATATTATATTAATCATTCAATTTTGATAATTTAAAGTATAAGTTTTGAAAGGTTTCAGTTTTTGTCTTTCAATGGTTTGATGAAGAAACTAACATGTGCTGTGGTTACTCAAAAAAACAAAAAATATGGTATAGTATTTAGTGCTTTAGGACATTTCTTCCACTGGACACATCAGGAAGAAATATGAAGACATATGAATATTGAGCTTACATATGTTCCTAATAATCTGTTTAAATTTTGAGGGGTTAGTCAAACTCACTGCAAAAGAAGTATCAATTAAAAAAAAAAAATGGATAACTTAAGATTTTAAAATTCACAATGAGATTAGGCTACTGTAGTTAGTGGAACTGCAGTTAATGAATTTTGTAGGAACTATAAGAGTTTAATAAGACAGTATGTGTTAAATGACTGAGAATGATAAAACTTTCTCTTTTATTTTTATTTATTTATTTATTTATTTATTTATTTTATTGTGGAGAAGGGGCGGGGAAAGAAGGTGGGGGAAGAGGTGCGTGACAGGGTCGGGCCAGTGGCATGGTACCACATTGGCTGTATCTAGGTAGAGGCAATTTCAGGCCGGGCCTTGCTGAGTCGTTGCTACGTTGAAGTAGCTTGATGGATCTACTTCTAGTCAGGCTCGGGAAGTTGCACTAGGCCTCAGGCACATGGCAGGGCCCAACAATTCCCTCTTTTGTTTTTTGTATGGGGGAAAAACATAGCCCCTGTCTTAGGTTGCCTGCTCTTACAGTTTCAGTCTTACCCGTCATGGGGATACAAACATCAATGGTTTGGTCCCTGTCTTAGGTTGACTGAACGCAGAGTGATCTTACCCGTCTTTGGGTACTATGAATGTAATCCACCGTGCAGCCTCTCCATATCCTGT
>CAUYPK010007625.1:0-13336 GCA_963574355.1 Loris lydekkerianus | reverse complement strand
AGCTTTCATAAGAAAGCTATAAATTGGTTTCATAGTAAGACTGAGCACATTGGATACTTTTTCTTCCATTCTTGAGATACTTTGCTAAGAAGAATATGTTCCACCTCCATCCATGTAAACATGAAAGAGGTAAAGTCTCCAACTTTTTTTTTAAGGCTGCATAATATTCAATGGTATACATATACCACAATTTGTTAATCCATTCGTCGATCAATGGGCACTTGGGCTTTTTCCATGAATTGGCACTTATGAATTGGGCTACAATAAACATTCTGGTACAAATATCTTTGTTATAATGTAATTTTTGGTCTTCTGGGTATATACCTAGTAGAGGAATTATAGGATTGAATGGTAGATCTATTTTTAGATTTCTAAGTGTTCTCCAAATATCTTTCCAACAGGAATGTATTAATTTGCATTCCCACCAGCATTTAGAAGTGTTCCCTTTTCTCCACATCCACACCAACATTTCTGGTCTTGGGATTTTGTGATATGGGCTAATCTTACTGGAGTTAGATATCTCAAAGTAGTTTTGATTTGCATTTCTCTGATGATTAAAGATGATAAGCATTTTTTCATATGTCTGTAGGCTGTGCGCCTGTCTTCTTCAGAGAAGTTTTTCTTCAAGTCCTGTACATGGCCTGTATGAGTGTAAGAAATGTCCCTTCCATGCCAATTTTCTTAAGTGTTCTGATCATGAAGGGATGCTGGATATTATCAAAAGCTTTTTCTGCATCAATTGAGAGAATCATATGGTCTTTGTTTTTTAATTTGTTTATGTGCTGAATTATACTTACAGATGTACGTATGTTGAACCAGCCTTGAGACCCTGTGATAAAACCGACTTCGTCATGATGTATAATTTGTTTGATGTATTGCTGGATTCTGTTTGTTAGGATCTTGTTGAATATTTTTGCATCTATATTCATTAGCGATATTGGTCTATAATTTTCTTTTCTTGTTGGGTCTTTCCCCGGTTTGGGGATCAGGGTGACGTTTGCTTCCTAGAACGTGTTGGGTAGTCTTCCTTTTTTTTCTACATTTTAGAACAGGTTGAGTAATATAGGTACTAATTCCTCTTTAAAGGTTTGGTAGAATTCTGATGTGACACCATCTGTTCCCGGGCTTTTCTTTTTAGGAAGATTTTGTATGATTGATGCTATTTCAGAACTTGATATGGGCCTATTCAACATTTCCACTTGATTCTGGCTAAGTCTTGGAAGGTAACGTGCTTCCAAGTATTGGTCAATTTCCTTCAGATTTTCATATTTCTGAGAATAAAGTTTCTTGTAATATTCATTAAGGATTTTATGAATTTCTGAGGAGTCTGCTGTTATTTTGCCTTTGTTCTTCCAATTGATGAGATTAGAGATTTTACTCTTTTTTTCCTTGTTAGGTTAGCCAAAGGTTTATGTATTTTATTGACATTTTCAAAAAATCAACTTTTTGATTTATTGATCTGTTGTATAATTCTTTTGTTTTCAATTTCATTTAATTCTGCTCTAATTTTGGTTATTTCTTTTCTTCTACTGGGTTTGGGGTTGGAATGTTCTTCTTTTTCCAGTTGCTTGAGATGTCCTATTAATTTGTTAACTTTCTATCTTTCCGTTCTCATGAGGAAGGCTTGTAGTGCTATAAATTACCCTCTTAGGACTGCCTTTGCAGTGTCCCAGAGGTTCTAATAATTTGTTTCTTTGTTGTTGTTTTGTTCCAAAAATTTGGCAATTTCCCTCCTAATCTCATCTATGACCCCAGCTATCATTCAGCACAAGGTTATTTAACTTCCATGTTTTTGTATGTGTATTCATATTCCTGTTGTTACTGAGTTCAACTTTTATTCCATGGTGGTCCAAGAAGATGCAAGGAATAAGTTCTATTTTTTTAAATTTACTGAGGTTAGAGTTGTGACCTAAGATGTGATCAGTTTTGGAGTGTGTTCCATGGGCTGATGAGAAGTACATGTATTCAGTTTTGTTGGGATAAAATGTTCTGTAGATGTCTGCTAAATCCAAACGTTAGATAGTTAGTTTTAAATCTAAAATTCCATTGCTTAGCTTCTTATTGGAGGATTGATCAACCGCCAAAGGAGTGTTGAAATCTCCGACTATTATGGAGCTGGAGGAAATCAAGTTGCACATGTCTGTTAGAGTTTCTCTTATAAATTGAGGTGAATTCTGGTTGGGTGCATAGATATAAATAATTGAAATCTCATCATATTGAGTATTAACCTTAACAAATATGAAGTGACCATCCTTATCCTTCCTTACTTTTGTTGGTTTAAAGCCTATTGTATCTGCAAATAGAATTACAACACCTGCTTTTTTCTGATTACCATTTGCCTGAAATATGGACAATCATCCTTTCACCCTGAGTCTATATTTATCTTTTAAGGTAAGATGTGACTCTTATATGCAGCAAATATCTGGCCTGAGTTTTTGTATCCAGTCTGCTAACCTGTGCCTCTTTAGAGGACACATTAAGCCATTCACATTAATGGAGAATATTGATAAGTCTGGTAAAATTTTGGGTATCGAGTTTTTCAAAAGTCCAGTGGACATTTTTCACCCTTTCACCACTGTGGAAGTTGGAGTTTGATCAAAAGTTTGTGAGTGAGTTTTACTTTTGTGGCAAATGATTGGGCTGGTCATTATGGAGGATAGGTCTGAGAATATCCTGAAGAGCTGGTTTGGTTATGGCAAATTTCTTCAACATATAAATTTCATTAAAGTATTTAATTTCTCCATCATAAATAAAGCTCAGTTTAGCTGAATACAGGATCCAGGGTTGAAAGTTATTTTGCTTTAGGAGATTAAAAGTCAATGCCCACCCTCTTCTGACTTGAAAAGTTTCAGCAGACAGATCTGCAGTCATTCTAATATTCTTCCCTTTGTAGATAATGGATTTCTTATGTCTGGCTGCTTTCAGAATTTTCTCCTTCATATTAACTTTAGTGAAGTTAATTATGATATGCCTGGGGGATGTCTTATTGGGATTGTGTCATGCTGGGGTTCGGAAACTGTCTGCTATCTGAATTTCAGAATCTCTTGGCATGTTGGGAAAATTCTCTTTCATAATTTCATGGTGAAGGACCTCTGTGCCTTGCGAGGTCACTTCATCACTTTCAGGGATTCCAATGAGGTGGATATTAGCCTTCTTTGAATTATCCCAGAGATCTCTGAGAGAATGATCCATTTTTGCTCCCCATTTCTCTTCCTCTTTGAGAGTTTGGGAGCATTGAAAGGCTTTGTCTTCAATGTCAGAAATCCTTTCTTCTCTTGCTACACTCTGTTACTGAGGGAGTCTACTGTATTTTTCAGATCTTTGAGGGCTGCAAATTCTTGCATCAAAATCTTTGATGGTTTTGTCTTTAAATTCATTAAATTCTTGGGACAACTTTTGAATTTCTCCTCGAATTTCTAATTCTAACTTTTGAATTGCTCCTCGAATTTCTAATTTCAAATTTTCCTCCATTCCTCTCATTGTTTGCAATCCAAATTCTGAATTTGATTTCTGACATCTCTGCCAACCGTTTATGAATGGGATCTTCATTTACATCTGCCATATCTTTCCTTGGGGAGGTTGATCTATTCTGGTTATTCATGTTACCAGAGTTTTTCCGGTGATTCCGCCCCATGATTGTTTTATACCATTTGATTTTCCTGTGGAGCTTTGTTAAGGACCTGTCCAGTGCTATGGCCTGAGAAACTGGGGACCTGTTTGGTGTGGTAGGGGTAAGTGGTTCTGTCTTGTTTATAGCTGGTCTCTGTTCAACCCTAGTGAAACAGTTTCTCTGGGTTGAAGTCTCAGCTGTGGAGAAATACCAGCAATTAAATCATCCTGACCCCTACAGGCAACAATTGGGAAAGGAAAATCAAACCTTCCTACAACCACACACCCAGGGCACCACCTAAATAGTCCTCAGGTGATTGGCTCAGTTCAAAAAGTCCAAATCAATTGTCTCAGTCAGCACCTGTCTCAGGGGGGAGAATTTAAAAGGTCTCTGGCAACTGGATTGCAGGGGTCTGGTGACTACTTAGATATAGCTTGCTCTGGTGCTCTGTGGAGTCAGGAGGACCCACCAAACAAATAGATCAGTCTGGGAAGGTTGATGCCTCTTTCCCCACCTTGCACCTCTGTCACACCCAGTCACTGATAGCCCCACATGGCTGTGACTCAGTTGCCTTAGTGAACAGATACTCCAGGGTTTTGTGCCTGCCTGAATCACAAGGAAATCTATTTCTGTTCAGCCAGGCTGCTGCACCCTGCCTCTATCTAGCAGGGAGAGGTGAGGCCTGACAACCTCGGGCGCTTGACGGAGGCTGGGGGGTGTTGACTCAGTTCTAGCCCCACCCCTGGTTGATGTTACTGACAGAACAGAACAGAACAACTTTATGGGAATTTATTTCTGTCCCTGCTAAATTTTGCTGAAGAAGACAAGCTGTTTTGAGTTCCCAGAGCCTGCGCCTCAGGCCCTGTCTTTGCTCCTGCAGGTTAGCTGTCAGTTCTAGCCACCTGTCTTCCTTTGTCTATAGGCTGACAATTCCCTGAGGGTCGGGTGCATCTTAGGCTCAGTAAAGCGGTCCTCTGGGTCAGCCCTGTCCTGGGATCTTCCCAGCTCTGCGCATGCGTTTCTAGTCCCCACACTCCACCCAGGCTTGTACCACCTCAGGCAAACCCTTTACTCATGGGGCCTGCATTTCCATCCCAGATCTGTTCAGTCGTGGTTGCCACCTGAGTAGATGCCTGGACTCCTCTGGTTGCCCAGGGAGACAGGGGGTGTGGCTTCAGAATATCCGGTAGTGAACCCTATTATTGCCTAAAGATAGCTGCTGCTCTGCACCTTGGGGCACCACCACTCCGGTGTGGTTCCCTCTCGGCTGACCATCCTCTCCTCACTCCCTTGCTGCAGAGTCAGCACTGACTAGCTGCAGTTTAGGCCCTGTCCACACCCCTTGAGAAATCACCCAAGAATCTGAACTCCTGGGGGACAGGCCCCTAGACCTCAGAGTGAGAGTGGAGGGGAGTGCTAGGAGCTCAGAGTTGCAGGTAGAGAATATATACAGTTTTATACAGTTTCATGCCTGGCAGGCGAATGCCGTGGTACCCTAGTAGGGGAGGTAGGTCCAGTTTTTAGGGGGTCTCTCCTGTGGAGTGTAGTGGGAGGACCTTTTAACTCTGCTCATGTGTTTGTGGGGCACTCCGAGCTGTTCTCATGGAGAAGGGGACTCCCATCTGCTTGGTGATGGATTTTGTACCTTTTGTTTGTGTTCTTGGGGTCGCAGCTCACCTCAGCATGGTTGATGTGTGTTCTTCAACCTTCTCTCTTGGTGCAGCTCAAATCCACCAGGTTACTTGCTAAATTTCTGTTCTTTAACTCTACTTCTGGATGGGAGCCTCTGTGGAAAGCTGGCTTCAGTCAGCCATCTTTTCTCCTCCCCAAACAAAAAGTTTGAAGAGATGGGGTCCAGTCTAGAATCCAGCAGTTCTTTGAACTTTAAATTCCACATTAGTAAATTTGCATTAAAACTGATGCTTCATGGGACACTTATGAAGATCAAGGCAACAAGAGTACTTTGTCCACCATAAAAAGCCATGTCAATGTAAGTCCTGATGTCTGTTAGAGCCTGGGGACTCTATGGAAAGACCCAACTTCCTCTGGAAAACAGTTTGAGGAGATGATCTCACAGCCCAGCAGGGTAGGTGGATGGAGAGGGGAAGGGGAGAGCCATGAACTTGTTTTCTTTGGGGACCACAGGGTTCTAGATAAAGTCTCCTCTCTTAAAAACAGTGATAGTAAAATAAATCTTTTTTTTTTTCTCCTTTGTTCATTGTTATATTCTAGGAGTTATAAGAGAGACTTCTAGTTACATAAAACTATTCCTGAGAAATGCTAGTACATATAGGCTTAGCTTTGGGGTAAAAAAAAAAAAAATCTCTTTTTGGATGTGGATATCCATCTAAAATTATTAAGACTGTCGTCTGTCTGAACATTGACTCAGTGAGAACCTATTTCTCTTCCTGAGCTTTACTTCCAAAAAAAAGTCTAAATGTGGTCTATGGTTTGTTGTCTGAGCAACAACCCACTGGCTGTCTTGTTGCTTGAATGGGGCTGCTGGGTGGATGAGGGAGTTGGCGTTGGTAAGTTATTCCCATGGGACTCTGCCCTGGCACTGGAAGTTGATCTCAAGCAGAACCTCACATAGGCTTGGCTGAGGTGTTACTGCCTGTTCTATGTGCTTTTTTTGACAGACACAAAGTGGGGACAGGACACTCCCCATCTGTGTAGACAGGGAAGTCTGCAGGGACCCCAGCATGAGGAGGTGGCTTTCCTGTGCAAGGTGAGAGCTCCTAAGTAGAGTGGGCACCACTTCCTACCTGCCCACACTGTGTGACATCAGATCATGTTTAGAGAAGAACACGGAAGTTCACAAGCAGCTAGGTTCTAGAGTGGGCCCCATATCTTTAGACCCCTTGTCCACATTGACGTTTGGATTACACCACAGCGTATCCAGATGTGTGGGAGGAAGGGAAGGAAATCAAAGTCACAGAAGTCATTTTAATAATTACTTGGAGAAAGTTTACCTTGGAAAGAAGAAGCTCCAGGGCAGAATGAATGGAAGAGCAGAGACACCATCTCCATCTCTGGAGTTCTGTCTTGAGAAGAATGTGGACCTGGGCTCCAAGGATAGGAGTTCTTTCAGTGGAAAATGGAGATTTTTGATGGCTGCTGCTTGCTCTTAGGCAGTCTTGATGGCTAGTGAACTGCCCACATGGGGGTGTGGAAGACCTGGCTTACTGCCTGGTATCGGTGATGCAGTGTGATGCTGAGGGCAAGTGCTGCTGGCATTGTTCTGGGACTACTGGCTCTGCCCCTGCCCAGCTTCTAAAGTTTTCTTGGGTGGTCATGAGCACTGGACAAGGCACAGGGTTTCTGGCTCCTAGTTTTACCTACTCCATTCTGGCTGACTCCTTGAATATGCTGCCATCCAGGGATGGAAATTGGGATAAAAAAGTGTCCTCTCTGGATTTATAATCCCTTGTTTTATGTTCAATGAACTTCTTTCAGGCTTGGCCTGAGTTCTGTATTTCAAATCTCAACCCTTCTCATTCCATGACTTTGCAAAGCAGAGCTGGCACTGGCCACCTGACTCAGGTTGAGGGAAAATCTGGGGATCCCCTCCCCAGAGCTAGAGTTTCTGGGGCCAAGATGGAAAGACTGAGCCAGCCTAGAACCCTGCCCTTGGCTTCCAGGATCCATGGGAGGGTAGGAGATTATGGTGAGGCTTTGGAATTTATTGAGAGGTAGCAACCTGGGGACCTCAGCAGTGTGGACCCAGGCACTAAAATCTATGATTAGCAAGAAATTGCTGAAGAAACCAGGGGTGGAGAAAATACTTGTACTTACTACATAGTGGTATTGTGATGATTGAATATATCAATATTTTCAAAGTATTTAGAACATGCCTGGTACGCAATAAATGCTCCCATCTATTATATGGAGTAAATAAACATGGCGGCCTTTGGAGCTGCATAACAGAAACAGAAGTATGGGCAATGGCGGTTTGTTCCCTTAAGGCATAGTAAGTGACATATATTACTGTTATCTGTCAGAAGAAATAAAAAGACCTGTGCACAAAAGGAAGAAGACACTGATTTAGCCTTCTAAAAAAAAAAAAAAAAAAAAAAAAGCACGAGCGCAGATTTTCTCTTATTGTGAATATAATGCTCGTCTTGAAATATTTTTAAGTAGTCATTAGATGTAACACACAGGCCATTTGGAAGGTTATTTAGCATGTCATGATCCATCATGTCAAGGGAGATTGCTAATTTTCCTCTCCTGGGCAGAATTTGGAATAGAAATTTTCTACACACCCTTATCCTAAATGCAAAACTTTCTAAAGGAGAAAAAAGTAGGTCAGTTGACCCAGTTTCCTCTTAAGTTCTTGCTTCAGCTGTTCCAGCTAAGAAATAAAGGAATATTTTCCTTCCTTTATTTTTAAGTGTGCACTGGCTGTATATTCTCAGAAAAGGATTGCAAAGAAGAATGAAATTATTTTTGTGTTAGAAAAGCATAGATTGTAATGGTGTTCCCAAGATTTTTCTTTTTTTTTGAAACAGAATCTCAAGCTATAGCCCTGGCTAGAGTGCTAAGGAGTCACAGTTCACAGCAACCTCAAACTCCTGGGCTTAAGTGATTCTACCTTTTGGTTGTAGTTGTTTGCCAGGCCTGGGCCAGATTCAAATCTACCAGCTCTGGTATATATGGCTGGTGCCTTAGCTGCTTGAGCTATAGGCGCCACCTGTTCCTAATATTTTAATGCTTTTTTTCCCCAGCTGTCTATAGTTCTGGTGACTGCTCTGTTTCCAAGCGCTGTACCTTATATGGGGCAGTATCTGACTGGAGTTGCACAATGGTGCCACTTGGATCAGGAGCATCCTGGGGCAGAGGACACATGATCTTGCACTGGTCCTCAGGTGTGCCCTGGCCAGTATGGGGTATGGTATTTGGCCTTCCCTGTGGGATCATGCTGGCTTTTTGTGTTTTAATTAATAATTTATTGACCGTGTACTTTGTGCTGGCATTGTGTCACGTAAACATTGAACATCCAGTATTTACTCATCACTCAGTTCTCTGGAGTAGATTATAATACTAACAATTATGTACATAGTACTTACAGTATGCTGAGCATCCTTCTCATGTGTTAATCTATTTAATGCTTTTAACATCACTATGTACTTGCTACTAGTATTAGCTCCACTTCATAGATGAGGAAGTTGAGGCACAGAGAAGTGAAGCCACTTCCCCATGGTTGCACTGTTAGTGACTGGGGGAGGTGAAATTCAAACCCCAGTGATCTGGCTTCCGGATCCACACTCCTATCTATAGTACAGTTCAGCCTATTGCTGTTTCACAGGTGAGGAAGTAGAGACCCTAAAGATTAAGTAGCCGCTCCGGGGTAGTGCTCTGGGGAATAAGTTCCTTTCCAATCCAGGAAGTCTCCTTGAGGATGGAGAGATGCCTGTTTCTTTAGGAGACGCCCAGCCTCTCTGGGCTGTGGGGTCAGCAGTTCTAGCTGCCATGCCTTATTCCTCACTGGAGCCAGTGTCTGTTCCTCTGGAGGCTGGTGCCACCCTCCCATAAAATTCCTGAAGGATGCCATCTGAGTGTCCATGCAGTCTGCAAAGTCCTCATGCAAAAAGTAGAGTAAAAGAGGGAACTAGCAGTGCTTGGGATTGTTGAGTCACCTACACAGGGGCATCAGGAGGCAGACTCCTTGGGTAAAGGCATTTAAAGAATTGACTTGTTGATTATTAATGTTAAGCTTCTGTTGTGTGCTAAGTATGGGGCATAAGAATGCCTTCTCTACTCTCTTGGAACTTAACTGTAAGTAACAGAAAAAAATTCAAGCTGATATAACCAAAAAGAGAATTTTTCAGCTTTAAAAAAAAAATTTTTTTTTTTTTAAGGTATTGTTGGGGATTCATTGAGGGTACAAGAGAATTTTTCAGCTTTTAAGACTAAAAAACCCACAGGTAAATCCACAGGCTTTTCTTGATCCAGGGAGCTTAAGCATTTTAGCAAGGACCTCTCTCCAGCTCTCAGCTCTGTTGATTTCCATGTTGTTTTCCACATTGTTTTCATTCTCAAGCAGTGCATTAGCCTGGGTTGCATAGCTGCCCTCTCCCAGATTCAAATCCGGCAGAGAAGAGGGCTTGTGTTTCTTTTATAATCTACCTTTGTTTGACTAGAAGTGGTCACATGCCCACTTATGAACCAATTGCTGTGGCCAGAAGGATGAGCTGTCTGATTGGCTAGGCTTGGGTCAGGTGACCTTGCAATGTGTTTGACAGATTCCACCCTATTGTAACTCCACAGACTGAGAGCAGGAAAGAACTCTGCCTTGGAATCCAGCCTTTCTAAAAGAAGGTCACAATTCCCTTGTCAGAAGACAGGTGAATGGTATAGGCTAGGCAAGACCAATCTATGTCCATCATAGACATCTAACAAAGCTGTCAGCCTAGTCAGCAAGACTGACATTAAGCAAACAATCATCCCCATAAATTTATGTACCAGTTGAGGTAAGTGTTATGCAGAATCCTTACATAGAAATCATTTTGCTGGATGGTGCCCGCCTCTCTCATGAACAGCAGTATTAGGTTAGTGATTAGAACCTGGCACGTCCGCTTGGAGCAGACATTCGTGGCATGGATGTTGCCCCTAGTGCGTAAATATATCTGGAACCAAGAAGCTCATCTGGTGGAAACCCTTGTCTCAGCAGTTAGCCCTGGTTAAATTTCATTTGGAGTTATAAAAAATGAAGGCATTTGAGCTCATTCATTACAATCTCTGTGGTTTTAGGATGCTTTGAGAAACTATTGAGAATAAAGAGCTTAATAATTCCAGCCTCCTTAATGATATTGTCTGGAAAGTATGGCAATAAGAAAGTAAAGTCATAAAAGTGAATGAGAAATAGTGGAGTGGTGATGGAGGAGTTGTCAGCCAGTGAGGCGTTGCAGCAGCAAAAGCGTTAAGAAATACACACGTCAGATAAATCAAGACCCATAAAAAGAGAAACGTCGCGGCTGGCTTGCCTGCCTTTCTTTGCAGGGTAAAGCCCCTAAAAGGGAAATAAAAAGAGCTCATTTGGTTACTTACGTTCATTTCTAAGCTAATGATTGCAGGGAACCGAATAGAGGTGGAGGAGGGGCTGGAGCAGAGTTACCGGTCTGCTTTGAGGATATGCTAACGAGTAAATTTATGTGTCTATTACAGAAGAACGTCTTCTGAAAGAATACTTAAAGTGCTTTCCCTTTCCCCAGGCTGCCGCTGATTAGCACCGATGAAGTAAATATTTTGACACTGAACGTGATGTTGGTGATAGTGGTTGAGAGCCAACGTGGAACGGGGAGATAATTATCAGGGGAGATGACTAGAGGGGGTGTCAGAAAGGATGCACTGGGGTTTGGGCTCAGGGTGCAGGAACAGAGGAGTGGCTTGCTGCTGGTCCCACCTCAGTGGGGGCAAGAGAGGCTGCAAATGCCTTTCTGCAACAGTCATGTGCCGGCGGAGGGAGAGTGAAAGTAAACCTGGACTGTTTGCTAGACCAGTATTCATCCTTCCTCTGCATTCTCTGCCTTCTAACCTTTACACATTGCACCATATAACCAAGGGGAAGGGAGTGGCTGCCCTGAAGGACCTCTGCCCTCTGATCCCTGCTCTGTCCTGATCTGCAGAGGCCCCACACGGGGCACTGCAGTTAGTTGTGTGGCCTCAGGTGCTTGGTCCCAGCTGAGGCAGGCGTAGGTGCATCTCTGCTTAGTTCCCACTAAGGGCCCCAATCTGGGTGCTGGACTTCTGTTTCCTGATTACAGCCCTGTTGGCTTCTGCCACTGACCTTTGAACTGTGTGTCTTAGGCTAGGGGCGGCTGGGGTGTGCTCTGTTTGGCTGCAGCTACTGTGGTCACAAAATTGTCACTCCCATGGTATTGTTTCACTTAATATGGCAAATAACTTCGGGTGATACTAATGTGAGTCCATTTGATCATGGAGGAGATTTACTAAAGATTCACATCATAAGTGGCAGAGACAAGATTGCAAACTCTGATTGGTGTGGTTTTAGCACCATCTTTCAATAGGATCCTATATTCCATCTCCCAGTTCTCGGGAAGGATCTCTTTCAACTGGAAAGATCTCTGCCCTGGGGTCCCAGAATAATTGCTATTTGCAGATTTTTTTTTTTTATTGTTAAATCATAGCTGTGTACATTACTGCAATCGCCTGTACCCTTTCTAACATGCACCGTAGATGTGGCCCCACCCATTACCCTCCCTCCACCAAAACCTCCCCCCTCCCTTCCCCTTCCTTGGCCCTTTCCCCTTAGTCTTGTGGTATAGTTGGGTTGTAATCTTCATGTGAAAGCTATAATTTAGCTTCATAGTAGGGCTGAGTACATTGGATACTTTTTCTTCCATTCCTGAGATCCTTTGTTAAGAAGAATATGTTCCAGCTCCATCCATGTAAACATGAAAGAGGTAAAGTCTCCATCTTTCTTTAAGGCTGCATAGTATTCCATGGTATATATGTACCAAAATTTGCTAGTCCATTCGTGGGTCAATGGGCACTTGGGCTTCTTCCATGACTTAGCAATTATGAATTGGGTTGCAATAAACGTTCTGGTACAGATGTCTTTATTATATTGTGAATTTTGATCTTCTGGGTATAAACCTAGTAGAAGAATTATAGGATAGAATGGCAGGTCTATTTTTAGATCTCTAAGTATTCTCCAAACATCCTTCCAGAAGGAAGGTATTAGTGGGCATTCCCACCAGCAGTGTAGAAGTGTGCCCTTTCCTCCACATCCACGCCAACATTTCTGGTATTGGGATTTTGTTATATGGGCTACTCTTACTGGGGTTAGGTGATATCTCAAAGTAGTTTTGATTTGCATTTCTCTGATGATTAAGAATGATGAGCTTTTTTTCATGATTTTGTAGATCATTTTTCTGTCTTCTTTAGAGAAGTTTCTCTTCAAGTCCCTTGCCCACCCTGAGATGGGGTCATGTGTTCTTTTCTTGCTAATATGCTTGAGTTCTCTGTGGATTCTGGTTATTAGACTTTTATCAGAGGTATAACCTGCAAATATTTTCTCCCATTCTGAGGGCTGTCTGCTTGCTTTACTCACTATGTTCTTGGCTGTGCAGAAGTTTTTAGTTTGATCAGGTCCCGATAGTGTATTTTGGATACTGCTTCAATTGCCTGGGGAGTCCTCATAAAATATTCACTCAGGCCGATTCCTTCAAGAGTTTTCCCTGCACTTTCTTCAAGTGTTTTTATAGTTTCATGTCTTAAGTTTAAATCTTTTATCCAGTGGGAGTCTATCTTGGTTAATAGTGAAAGGTGTGGGTACAGTTTCAATCTTCTACAGGTTGCCAGCCAGTTCACCCAGCACCATTTGTTAAATAGGGAATCTCTTCCCCACAGAAGGTTTTTAATTGGCTTGTCAAAGATCAGATAACGGTAAGTAGCCAGATTCATCTCTTGGTTCTGTATTCTGTTCCAGACATCTACTTCTGTGCTTTTGTGCCAGTACCATGCTGTTTTGATCACTATTGATTTATAGTACAGTCTCAGGTCTGGAAGCATGATTCCTCCTGCTTTGTTTTTATTGCTGAGTAATGTTTTGACTATTCGAGGTTTTTTCTGATTCCATATAAAATGAAGTATTATTTTTTCAAGATCTTTAAAGTATGACAATGGAGCTTTAATAGGAATTGCATTAAAATTATATATTGCTTTGGGTAGTATGGACATTTTAACAATGTTGATTCTTCCCAG
>CAUYPK010007624.1:0-21366 GCA_963574355.1 Loris lydekkerianus | reverse complement strand
GATCCATCGAGCTACTTCCGCGTAGCAACGACTCAGCAAGGCCTGGCCTGAAACTGCCTCTACCTAGATACAGCCAATGTGGTACCATGCCACTGGCCCAACCCTGTCACTCACCTCTTCCCCCACCTTCTTTCCCTGCCCCTTCTCCACAATAAAAAAATAAATAAAAAAAAAAAAAAAAAAAAAAAAAAAGGTTAGCAACATTGTTTTGCCTCTTAATTTGGACAGAGGGAAATTTGGGCATGAATAATTGGCTGACTTAGGTTGTGCACTTTGATGCTTTGTTTTAGGGTCATATTGATACACCCATGTTTTATCACCAGTGACAACATGGCCAAAAACATTGTCTTGGCAAACTTTAACTCGCCTTTGCTTTTGGTCATTGGTGAGCTCCTTCAGGACCATCTTTGCACATACCTTTATCATGCCAAGATTTTCTGTTAAGATTTTTTTTTTTTTTTTTTAATCAATGTTTACTTGGCTTACTATGTTTCTTACAGTCAGCTGACAATTTTGACATACAAGTCAGTAATTTTTTTCAATGTTTTCATTGATTCTGCTTATTTCTGGCTGCTCTAACCTTTCTTCATCAGAAAAATCATCTCTCCCCTCAGAAAAATGGTTAATCCATTTTTACTTTTCTGTTTTCTTCATGGCATTATCCTCATAAACTGGACTAACAACTCTCTGATTTTATTTCTGGTCTTGCCAAGCTTAAATGAATTTTAATGTTTGTTCATTGCTCTGATTCAAGCTCGGGTATTCTTGTGACAATACACAAAAACACTCAATAACAATAATGAACACTATTCAGCAAGACACTGCCACACATTGACATGAATGCAACTGTGAGACACTGATATACCAAGGTTGTTAAAACTTACTGAGTTGTTTGTATAGTGCTGCAACATAAGCACATATTGGCAAGTTCATGAACTTAATTGTCAGACTTACTTCTACCTCAGGATATTTTTTACCTGCAGTTTTCTTTTCCTGTGACACCATTTCTTTTTTTCTTTGCTCTGCCTCATGGTTTATTCCTCAGATCTATTAGTTATCATACAAAATGTCATTTAAAGTTTCTTTGATTCACAGGCTATATCAGATGCTCTAATTTTCATCTTTTATTCTGTCATTTTTTCTATAACATCCAAAGTGGTTTACACTTATATATGTATGTTATTATCTGAATAACTATTTTCTATTAATTTATTATAACATCTCAGGGGCCCCCAAATAATCTGTAATATAGTAGATGTCCAGTACATATATGTGAAATAGATGAATAAAACACTTTAGAAGATTTGTTCTGATGGAGAGACAACCAGATGTTATTTAATTAAAAGTTAATAGATCAGTAATTTACAATCAGGAGTAATTTTGCTCCCCTGGTGAATTCTGGAAATATTTGGAGACAATTTTGGTTGTCATAGGTAGGAGATCAACCTCCCATCTAGTCAGAAATGGAGCTTAAAATACTCAGTGGTGCACCCAATACTTAAGGTTGAGAAACTACTGTAGAGTGAACTTTATTTGAAAGATATTTCATCTAGAACCATTAGAGAAGACATTAGTAAATTTACATTGGCTGTTAAATTTTTTAGTTTTGATAACTCAGTTTGCATAGTTCCCAGAATGGAGACTTTATAAAAGCATGGAGGGTGATACTGAAATTGTCTTCACAAACAGTATTGCAGACTTAGTGACTAATCAGAATGGATGTTTGTTTTTCAGAAAAGCAAAACAAAGCAAGATGGAAGTACTGGCTGAGCCTCCTTCCTGATTAGATATTACTTGACATTTTGTAGTTTTTAAGAATGTTAAAAAAATTAAGGCATTTATTCACAATATAAAAATAAATGAACTACTTTGGTAATACCAACTCACATAGAGGAATGCTAAATTACATGGTGACAATCATTTCATTGTGATGTTTCCTACTTGCCTGCTCATCCTTTGCTAAAAATGATTCAGAAAATGATTCAAACTTGCCCTGTCATTAAGCAATGTTTCCACTGTTTGACCAGAGGTCATAGGCATAGTCGTGAGAATAAAACCTAGACTCTAAATAGTGAATGCTAACCAAGATTGAGCTTTCTTAGGAAGCAGAGAGCTCAAGAATGCTGCTATAAGGGGTAGTTACATGTAGGCAGATAAAGAATAGAAATATTAAAAAAGACAAAAAGTTTGATAATAGAGGTCTCCTTTTGACATAGAAAGTAAGGGAAATGATACCCTGAATGTAGAGATACCACAGAGAAGAGCAGTGAATGTGAGTAAAAAAAAAAAAAAGAAGAAGAAGGAGTGTACTGAAATGCAGGCAGCCACAAGGGCATGGTGTACTCAAGAGAAAAGATTGGTGGGACCTCACCTATGCATGTTGCACAGGTACATGTCAAATCTATTAAGAGTAGAGTATAAATGTCTTAACACAACAATTAAGTAAGTGAGGTGAAGGCTATGTTACCCAGTTTGATGTAAGCATTCCAAATTGTATATAAAATCAGCACTTTGTATCCCATAAATGTATTAATGTGCACAGTTATGAAAAATTGTTAAGAGTAAACAAAAAAAAAAAAAAAAAGAAAAGATAGGGAATGGTATGAAGTTGGCAGACTGGATCACAGCAACACAGAAAGATAGAATATTTTTTTAAAAAAGAGTTGGGAAAAAAGAGAAAAGCATGATTGACTCTGCTCCTGTTTATTTCTGTAGATTTGGCAGTTGATTCCATGGGTGTACCTTTGCTGTCTCATGAGACTAAGAAAATGGAATCAGTTCACTGAGCCAAACTCCTTTCTCTAGTAGCTCAATCTTGATCATCTCAAGACTAATTTCCATGTATGTAGAAACTTTGCTGGGCTAAGGTGAGGAATTTAAGGTTATGCTTTAAAATATCACATCACCTTTACTTTTTAAGTTTTATCTTTATTATGATAACACATACACATATTATAAAAATCAAAAAGGACAAATTATATAGCAACAAACTGCATTTGCCTGTAGAGTGCCTGCTGTGGCTCTGGATGGTCATCTCAGACATAATTGCTTTCAACACATCAACTTTTTTTCATTGTTATTAAGTCCATGTTTCTATTTTTATGTTTATTTTGCTATTTATTAATTTTTCTATTTCATATGTTATCTATTTCTTACTTTAGAAAATAAGCTTTTATCACTCATCTTTTCTCCATCCTCTCTACTCTCCCAATTTTAGTATCTCACTCACCCCCATAATTATATTACAATTATGATTTTTGGTTAAATCCATAAACAACATGTAATTTATTATGAATGGGTAACTAGTATTTATGACTCTGTCAAGTAGTATATTATGATTATCGTATTTCTTTTCTTGTATAATTAGTTGGGATTTTTTTGGATTTAACAATAATCTAAATTTTATTACTCATTTAGTTTACTTTGAATCTTCAGCTGAGTAAGTATATGCTTGTACTAGAAATCTGTCTGGTAATTTTAACATATTTTACCTTGGAGAAACCACTTTGGAACTGTCTGAGCTTTTTTTCTTCAGTCTAGGCTTGTTTGTCCATAGGCCCAGAGCTCTACCAGATGCTGTTACCTTTCCATACCTTGCATCATTCTGTTATACTGACTCCATGAATCTCATTCTTGGTTCACTCCTCTGATTTGTTGGAACATTTTCTTCAGCAGATTCCTCAGAGTTGTTGTGTAAGTATTTTTAGGAATTTATTTATCTGAAAATGATTTTATTATGTCATCAAAAATGAATGATAATTTGACTTAGTGTAGATTTTTTAAAATTAAATCATAGCTGTGTACATTAATGCAGTCACAGGGTACAATGTGCTGGCTTTATCTACAATTTGAAATGTTTTCATCAAACTGGTTAACATAGCCTTCACGGCATTTTCTTAGCTATTGTGTTAAGACATTTATATTCTACACCTAGTAAATTTCACATGTACCCTTGTAAGATGCACCGTAGGTGTGGTCCCACCAATTACCCTCCCTTCACCCATCCTCCCCTGTCCCCTCCCCTCCATCTCCTTTTTCACCTTCTTCTTGGGCTATAAATTGGTTTCATGGTAGGCCTGAGTACATTGTATACTTTTTATTCCATTCTTGAGATACTTTGCTAAGAAGAATATGTTCCATCTCAAATTGTGGTATATGCACACTATGGAATATTATGCAGCCTTAAAGAAAGATGGAGACTTTACCTCTTACATGTTTACATGGTTGGAGCTTAGTGTAGAATTTTAAAATTAATAATTTTTTATTTAGAATTTTCAAATCATTATTCCATTGTTCTCTAGAAGCCTTTGTTACTCTCAAGAAGTCATATAATATTAAGATTCATATTCTTTTTTGGTGCTACTGATTATCTGAGGAGCTTCAAATGCACAATGATGAGTCATTTTTAAAAAATTTTAATTATTTTGTTTTTAATGTGTCTTTTTTTTTGAAATTAATTTTATTGGACATTCAGTGGGCTCTTTTAATTTGGAGACCTCCACACTTTTAATTATGAAAAACACATTAACTTACAAAACATTTTTTCTGCTTCATTTTCAATGTCATTTTTTTTTGACATTGAAACTCCTGGATAGATGTTCTAATTCTATTTTTTTTCATCTCTTAGATCTAGTTTTCTACTGTTTGTGATAATTCTTTTTTATCTTTCAATGCTTTTATTAATATCTCTCATTTTTCTATTATAATATTCTTTCAAAATAATATCTTCTTTTATTTAATTATTCTTAACCATCCCCTTGAGGCTATTGGTTTTCAGTTTTACAACAATGTAAATATATTATAACTATTAATTATAAGTTTTCTGTTGATTCCAGCATTATCTCTATATTCTACGAGCTCCTTTTTTTAAAATGTTATTTTCTTTTGCTTTTGTCTTTCTGAATAGAATGTTCCCTGGAATGTCTACAGGTTGTCATTTATCCATTCACATAGATGACTGAGGCAACTAAAGCCCCTTCTGCACTCCTGTGCAGGGGTGGGGCTTGTTGAGCAGTGGGTCTTCATCTGTGTTCTGCTTAGCTCTCTGTGCAGGCCTCCTCAGTATGGCAAAGTGCTAGAAAAGCACACTCACTGCTACCATCTTCTGTGATGAAGGAAGCATAATCCCTGAGTTGCAAGGCTATAGGATTGAAATTATAATTGCTCCTCATAGAAGCCATCAAAAGATCTTCCTATTTTCAGTCTTTTGCCAAATCCCTTTGGGACATGAATTTGTTTACTATTTGTTATATGGCTCCTAGTTGACTGACAAATCCCTGTGCTCCCCAAAGTTATGTTTCTGCTTTCAACTTCCTTTGAGTCAGTCACCCACATTCCTATCTGCCTTCCAATATTGTTGACCCTCGTCTTTTGTCACCTGGTCTTCCATTGTGTCTGACCTTATATATTTAGACTTTTTAAATTCTTAGTATATCATAGAAACATTTTTTCCCCATGAACAGATAAACATCCATGTTTATTCTTACATGTTTAACTGAAACTCAACTTTAATTTTGTTGATTTCAAAATAAATACATAAATACTTCTGTAATGTGTTAAAGCAAAGTAGAATTGAATCACATTCATTTAATTTATACAGATTTAATTATGATTGTTTTAGGAAAGCAAATAACATGAAACAAAATAAGGGAAAATGAATTTCAGTCCTGCAGGTCATTCTGCTCACTCACCAAGCACATGCCTTACAGCATGGCTTAGGAATCTTACTGACTAAAGAAAGAAGAATTGTTCCCAGTGCTGGGAGAAAATCTGCCCATACTGGATTTACTGGAATCATACAAGGTCTCTTTCTGGGATGTTTCTTGTATTTTAACTAGGCAAAATTTTTGCTTTTATGAGCTAATCTCAGGGTATGAAACAATTTCAGCATTTAGGAAGATTTGTAGAGTCTCAATAATATTTGGGGGTGGTTTATTAACACAGTACAATACTATAATTAATTCAGGAAATTTAAGATTTTATCTGAGGTTAAGAAAGGAAATGGATGATAAGAAAATTTTTTTGCTTTTTAAAAAATTTTTTATATATGTAAAAACTAAATAGCATGTTAACTGAAGAGATATATTAATAACAAAGATGGATACCTCTTCTAAGATATTTTTACATTGTCCATCTGTCATCTTTATTGTGTCTCTGTTTCTCTCTTGGGTCTCAGTGTGTGTGTGTGTGTGTGTTTCTGCATGTGTGTTTTGCTGTCTTTCTCTTTATATGGACCTCTTTTGGATCCTCACTGAAGCAGGGTCAAGTTTGGGTTGTAATTTGGTTTATTGCTGTCCAGTCTGGGGTTTCTTCTCATCAAACACCAGCACAACGCTGCTAGAAGGGACCATGGTAGGCATCTTGTGGAGACTCTGTCCTGATGTAAGAATTTCTTCCAGAACATTTGTGACTGGGACAACAGCTGGCACAATTCAGCTAGATAGATACCAATGTTGTTGTTTCTTCATGGTAGCTAATTCCATTGCTAAAGAATTAACTACTAGACAGTAGCTCTTTATTCCAAACTGAATCTAGAGCTAATTTCTTTTTTACTCTTTCTTACTTGTAATAAAAGCATTTAAGACATTTCCCTCTGAGGATAGGTTTTACTGTAAACCATCATAACAGTAACAGAGTGCTCACTTTCGGTACACATCCTGCCTTCTATAGACTTGACATATACTTCACATATGTTTAGATCAAGAAGGTTTATTTTTAATTAAAAATATAGAACATAAGGAATAAAGTACAAGCATCCATATTTCTTCCTTTTTAAAATAATAAGGGACTTTAGTTATAAATGCATCCTTTGCATACATGCAGACTTACACAGGTGTGCATGCAAACCCACACGCAAAGAAATAAACTGAAGTTCCTTTTAATTGCCATTTAGGTCTATTTTCCTTTCAAGATGAACATTATCATGAGTAGTCTTGTGTATATTTTTCTTGGTAATTTATTTTCATATATTTTAACATGTATATAAATATCCATAACCAACATATGTATTATTGCTTGGTAAAAATTTAAAGTTATTATAAATCAGTATTGTACCTTATATGCAATCTGCCTTTTAAAACTTTACTCATTATGATTTTAAGAGAGATCCAGTCTGACCAATATAGAATGATTTTATCTGTTGTAAAGTGTTCCTCCTATAAATATTCAAAATTTTATGTATTCATTCCCCTAATTACAGGCATGTAGGCTGTTTGCAAGTCTTATCCTTAGAAATAGTGTTACAAGAAGCATGTCTGGGGGCTACAGAGAGACTCACCCATGGGCAGCTTCAGTGGAGATGGAGTGGTTCCCTGGGATTTGCTGCTCTGTCATCCTCTCTGTAGCATATGTGTTTTTGTACACATAAGCTCCCTGGATCTTGCACCTGCATTAAAGAAACTTTGTTCCTTTGCTTGTGTTGATTACCATCTTAAAAACAAAAATCAAAAAGCACTGTTACCCATATGACACCACCACAATGTTTTAAAATCTTCCATCATTAATGTCACCCTATCTGTTTTTAATTATGTTTTTAACAGCTTTTCTCCAGATATTTTGATGTTCTGTCATCTGGTGTGGCCTCAGAATAACAACTTCCTATTGCTCATAGAAAGCATTTCACTTGGGTTTGCCTGTATTTTGATTTTGCTGTTATACTGATGCTTTCTTGTCTGTTGGCCTGTCTTTGGTCATCCTTTTATTGCAACCATCTGAGTCACTTTATAAGAGTGTCTTTATTCATTTCCATAAATCAATGTTCATTATAAAACATATTTTTGGAGATGACTGTATGGCATTTATATTTGTTTACTGATGTTTCTGTTAAAAGTTTTATCTTTTTCCTTATAGATTATATGTTAGTAAAAAAACTTAATTTGAACTGTATATGATGTACTTTAAATTCCAAAGATTTATTTCAAGTATTTTTTAATAAATGTTTTTATGTATAGTTCCCTAATAATCAAAATAAGAAAAAAATTGCAATTCCTGAAGAGTCTCTAAAAATGGTACAGTAAAGTAGGTACCCTCATTTCTTTGTCTCCATTCATTTTCCACTTTGCCAATATGACTGAGATTTTATCATACTTTGTTACTTGTAATGTACATTATACAACCCTTTACAAAAAATAATTTCTGACTCTTGTATTTTTTGTGGCCCTATTACAATAAGTGTTTGGATTTACTTGTAAATTTAAACAGTTTTTATGACTCTGTTAACCTTTTTATAACTTTTACATTTTTTAATTTTTTCATTTGTTCCCTTTCTATATTTTCTAATGAATATTTTCAAATAGCAGAAGGATCTTTTTGACAGTTATATTTTGAGGGTATTTAAATACCCATGAATGTATATCGATTGTTTTACAAGTTAATAACCTTGGTACATCAGTGTACACAACATCACCAGTTGTGTCCAGGCTGATGTGTGGCGGTATCTTGCTGAGTAGCATTCTTTGTTGTTGGGTATTTTTGCATGCTGTCCCAAGAATATCAGACCTTGAATTAGAGTAATGAACAAACATTTATAGATTTCTTGTTAAACTTTGTAATAGAGGGAGGGGAATCAAGGATATGTTATTCCATGTTTATGGGGATAATGCCATGAAGAAAAGAGCAGTGAATAAATGGATTAAACATCTATATAGAGAGAAAAATGTTAGTGATGAAGAAAGGTCAGGGGGGCCAATAATGAGCAGAACTAACAAAAACATAGCAAAAATTCATTGCATTATATGTCAAAATTGTCGACTGACTATGAGCAACATAGTAACATAGTAAACATTAATAGAGAAACAATTAGGAAAATCTTAACTGAAAATCTTAGCCAACAACTTCTGGCAACATCTCACATGGCACTGTTTATGAGGGAGTTTGTAACCAATAAACAAATAACTATATTGGAACATCCTCCCTATTTGTCTGATCTGATCTAGCCCCTGCTGACTTTTTCCCTTGCTCAAAGATAAGGAAATTTTGAAGACATTCAGGATATCAAAAAGAATATGAACACAGCTTTGATGGCCATTCCAGAAATTGCTTTGAAGTGACTTCTTACTCCGTGGAGATACAGTGCAACCTTCAAGTGCAGTGTGACCCTGCCCAGGGCTCAGCACATGGTGAATATCAAAGTGCAGCTCATGGGGGAAGACCCCTGCTCCTGAAGCTCCATCTCAAAGTACACAAGAGAGATGACCAGACATTAGGGCCCTCCACTGTGATATGACAGGAAGTGCACAACACTGCCTATGAAATAGCCTGGCTAAAAGAATTAAAATTTAACTGGATAAGTCTCTACATCTATCACCAGTTTATGGGAAGTACAGGGTATACAGGAACATGTTTAAACTCCATGGGGATGCAATTGGTGAAATCCAGAATATAGTAAAGTCTACAGGACCAATAACTTGGTCAACAGCTAGGGGATAAGAAAAAAAGGTGAGGGGGAGGGAGAGAACTGTTACAAATTAAGAAAAAATGTATATTTCTATATAAATTTTATATATAAAATTCTACATTTAATATATAAAATTTATATTTTATATGTATAAATATACGAATTAAGAGAAATTTATACCAACCATGTGCAATGCTGGACTTAGCTTGAGCCAGATTCAAATAAATCACTTGTAAAAACACATTTAAGAGATAATTTTTAAAACATAAAATAAAAGCAAAAAATTATTAATTTTTCCCATCCATGATTTAAAAAAAAGATTATTGAGGAAATTTGAACACTGTGTATATTTGATGTTGTTAACCAATTGTTATGTTTTTGGTGTGATAAAGGTAGTTAGGTTAAAGAAAGATCTTATCTCTTAGAGGTATCTCTTAAAGATATAAATGTTTATGAATAAAATGTTATGACACCTTCGATTTGCTTTATAATAACCTAGCTTGCGGTAGGGGATAAGTCATGTGCCAAAATTAGGTAGATTTTACTAACTATAGAGCTGATGATGGCTTGGTGGAGGGCTCATTACACTGTTCTCTCTACTTTATAAATATGTGAATATTTCTGTAATAAAAAGTGTCCTCAGAAACACCAACAACAGGAAAAAAACCAAAACTGCTTTGAAGGGTGAACTAAGAGCTGGCATGTGTGCATAGATTACTAAGGAGAGTACTTCAAAGGTGACTATAGAGGTATTCAGCTAGGAGGTAGGCATATGGCACTGTTTTTAGAATGAATTTGCAGACTTAATGGTCAGACTTCATATATATAAATATTGATTTTTTGTTATAAAAATCTTTTTTTTTCCAGTTATGTTTTCACATTTCTTTGTTTTCTCCTATCATTAGAGAAATGAGAGAAATTCTGTGAACATACTGATTTTCTTCCTTTATATTTTTAAGGTATTTATAAATAATCATTTTTATCTGAAGATTTCAAAACTTCTAGGCTATGTTTGGTTGTTGCCTTTTTTCAAAGATTAAGTTCAATGAAATTGATATTTTATGGACCAAAACTGTTGAATACAATAATTTTGTATGGATCTCCTGATCCATGGCACAAATTTTTGGTCTGTAGCTATAGATCATTTTTTCATTCCCAGAAAGTTCTAGGAGGTTTTGTCTTATAGTATCTTTGAATATTATTCCTTTTAGTAATTTGTCAACTGGATTTATCATCTTTCTATGATAAAAATCCTCTGCTTTTTGACTGCTTTTTGAATTTCATTCTTGTCTTCTACATTAAAAAAAAAAAGGTATAATTTAAAGCATATCCAAATTTTAATTTCAATTAATTTCCTGGCTTTTTTTTTTTTTTTTTTAACTTTTGTAGCATCATTTCTATTGCAATTTTTAGTATTGTTATCACTTGTTTCTATTGAGTTTATGTTTTGGTTAACATCTAGAGTACAAAAATTAGATGCTATCTAAAACTTACTGATGTTTCCTCGGTAATTTACTTTTGACTTTCTTTTGTTCCGCCTTTATTTATTTGTAAAAATAGATAAGTCTTTCTTGGTTGATTTTTACTCAAGAATATGAGATTATTTTTCTGTTCACTGTAGGGTGAGAAAAATTTAGAATCTTGATTCTCTTCTATCTTAGGCTGTCTATCTGGATTATTCAAGCTTATATATCCAATTTTCCTGCGTATCAAAGTTTAAAAAAATTATTATTCACATTAATTTTTAATTTTTTTTAATTTTAATTTTAAAATTTTTATTAAATCATAAACACATAGATCATGTATACATTAATGCATTTGTGGGGTACAATGTGCTGGTTTCATATAGAATTAGGAACGCTTGGATCACACTGATTAATATATACCTCATCTCATTTACTTAATTATTGTGTTAAGACATTTATACTCTATACTAATAGATCCGACATGTACCCTTGCATTATGTACCATAGGTGTGATCCCACTATTGACATTACTTTTATTGACAGATCATAATTATAAACCTTTGCAGGGTACAATGTGATGTTTTGATATATGTATACAATGAGGCATTATAAAATCAAGGTAATTAACCCGTCTTTCACCTCTCCTATCATTTTTTATGGTGAGATATTTGAAATTTACTTTTTAAAGTTATTTTGAAATATAGAATACATTATTATTGACTATAATTATTGTAACCATCATTCTACTCTTTACTTCTTGAGTTCAGACTTTGTTGTGTCTTTTTCTGGCTTTAGGTAATGATAGCTGATACCCAATGAGTTTTGAAGTATTCACTCTACTTTTATTTTTTCAGGAAGACTTTGAGAGGTATTGGCTTTTTTTTTTTTTTTTTTTTTTTTCTTAATGTTTGGAAGAATTCAGCAGTGAAGCTGTCTTATTCTGAGCTTTTCTTTGGTGAATGACATTTTATCATTCATTCAATGGAACAGGCTCTAGGCCACAAAAACAACAATAACAACAACAACAACCAAATTTGAAAAGATTGAAATCATATTAACTATTTTTTCAGATCACAATGGCATAAAACTAGAAATCTAAAACTGAATAACAGGAGCGATCTTAAAAAATACACAAATATTAGAAAATTAAACAATGTGTCCTTAATGACCAATGGGGGAACGGAAGAAATTAAATAAAAAAATTAAAGAGTACTTTGAGAGAAACAAAAATAGAAACAAAACTAATGAGGTGAAGCAAAAACAGTCCTAGAGGGAAATTTATACCAATAAATGTCTATATCAAAAAAAGAAAAAATGATCACAAATGAAGAAATTAACATTTTACCTTAAGGAACTAGAAAATAAAAAAACTCAGAAGATAGAGTTTTAAGAGCAGGGAATTAAGCAAGGCCAAGTTTTAACACAGGAAGTTGCTTCTTTGCAAATCTGTCTCAGTGCATGGTAAAAATTATATGCCAGAAGGCGTAAAATTTTTCATGGCAAGGTGTTTCATCTGACCTAAGTGATACTCTGGCACTTGATGACTTATCCCCATTTCCTGCCTGATGCTACTTCTCACGGAGTAGAAAAAGTGTCCTGCCTCCTTAGAGGAAGACCTCTTCATATTTCATGCAGCAAGTTTTAACCCAGTGTTCCAGGCAAATATGTTAGAAACTGGGTTAGGAAATATTCCTACTGCATTCAGACTTTCCTCTAGGTGTTCCCTGCACTTGGAGTAGCAGCCTTGGCAGAGCTGCCACAAATTCTACGGACCTAGGGAAAACTACTGGTTAGCTGGTCCTATCTCTCTCATTGCCTTTCCTTGAAGTCAGCCTTAATATATGGTACTGGGTGGGGTAAATGACTTCTTTTAATTTTTCAACTCTTTTTTGAAACACCATACTGCTTTCTCCAAAACAAATAGAATGTGATATGGCATGTGGCTATTTCCTTCATGCTGTCCCAGTTATACTCTGTATGGCAAGATTCCCTAAAACACATGGTGTGAGCTTGTGTTCTAGTGTCCCAGCTAAATTTCTTAATATTTGCCTTTTATCCTTCATTTGGGTGTGGAAACATGGTGGTTGGCAGGATGGCAGAAGGTAGTGAATATTAATTCCTCTGTCATCTTGTTCCTGGAAGTAGCCTTCTAATTCTTTTGAATTGGATATTCTGTCTCTGGAGGGTGAATGATAGCAGTCCTGAGAATCTGTATTGGAAACTATTTACTGGAAAATGGGAATTATGGTGATGTAACAGATGAGACTGCCTCAATCGTGACACATAGAGATAGCTTTTTGGAAACTAAGATTTTATTATGAAATAATAATTAAATCACTGTTGGATGCACTTTTTCCAGTCCATGAAATAACCATGAAATACATCAACTTTTTCCAGGAAGTCATCATGAAATCGGCACAAATTTTCCATCAAAAATGGACTACTTGTCGAGATTAGAGCTAGGGTTGCTGGAGGCATTCTATGTGTGCTACTCTAATTAAATGTGTGTGGTTTTTTTAATTTTTTTTTTTTGTCAGAAGGAAAACAAATTTTATTATTTTTTCAGAACTAATTTGAGTCAGAACTAATTTTGTGGTCTGGGCATAAAAGGTTTGGCAGAGATGAAATGAGAGACATGGTCCTGTAGGGTCTTGTTGCACTTTTAGTTCAAATCTTATGACTATAAGTAAAAAGACCTTTAATAAACTTTCATTTATAGGAAAGAGACTGCCTTATGTACTTTTAATCCAACATGACTTGTCTTTTTTTACTTCCCCCACACAATCTGTTTTATCTGACATGGGCTTCCCACACACAAAAGCTACTACGGCTGTGGCTGGTGTGATTGCACTCTCCTTAGTGTACCAAACAAACATGTAAAGTTAAGAAAGGCATGAAGTCACTGGCCCAATCAATCATGCCAAGAAACTCACATGTCAATACTTTCATTCATCATTAAATTCATCCAAAACTACTTTAACCCCAAACTATTTCTGTCTTCAGTATTAGAGATTATGCAGGAACCATTTACATTTAATTTAAGATCTTATATTTGTTTTTGTAGAAAAAAAAAATTCATCTTAAATGAGTGGTAGTAACCTGTATGTGTTAATAAAAGTATCCAGTAATTTCAATTTGTTTACAATTAAAAAAAAAATCTGTATATGACTACAATGCATACATATTCAACATCAAGGTAGAAATATTTATTGGAGAAAATATCCACTTCATATTTCTAAGTGAAAATAAACTTACTTAAAAAATTTATGTAGAGCATTTATGTATAAATCCATTTTTACACATTCCTATACATGAATTGATAAAATTTGGGCAAATAGGTACCAAAATTTAATGCTTTTCTCAGGGAGGTGAAATTATGGGTGATTTTTCTATCTTTATTCTTTTTGTTTATTTTTATTTCTATTTTCTATAACAAACATGTATTATCTATGTCCCAAATGTAAAAGGACTAGAAAATTATATATAATACACATATTTTAAAGCCTTTCTAATTCAACTGTACTTGCTGTTAGCAATTTTATATCATTTGGCGTGGCTCACTGAACTTCTCAAGTGATACCAGGCTGTTTATATTAGAGAATACTACAAATCAGATAACCAAAAATCTCCTAGAGAGAGCTCATAAAATGATATGGTTGGATGGAAACCTGAACAGATGGGCTAACTCTACCATGTGCTATATTAACCCTGCTGTTCTCAGACTTGTGGCCAATAACACATCGAAAAAGTACAATTCTAAAAATAAGTTGGCGAAATCGAAAATATTTAAGCATTTTAATCTACGAGTTGGGACTTGGTAGACAAGCACTTGTTAAAATGTTTCACTCTTATTAAGACTACTTTTTTATGACTGTATTTTCATAGTTTTATACTTGAGCTTCAGAGGACTTCTGAAAAGATGAGCTATAATGGGGGATGAGGGAACAGTGGCCCAGCATATTCCAGGCAGCTTGAGTGGTGTCAGTATAGTACATTGAAAATAGTCTAAGTGGTATCTCATCATGTATATGATGATGATTAAAAAAAAAAAAAAAAAGGGGAGAGTGGATTTTTAATTGGCTAAATAAAAAGAACAGAACTGTTTTCTAATCTTCTGGCTATTCCAATCACTAGTTGGAAAACAGTGCCAAAAATACACACATAATACTATGGGGAAAAAAAAACCAAACTGTTATCACAGAGCCTAGTCCTGTGTTATCTATCCGAATTACATGTGGAAAAAAATGATTTAAAAATATTCATTGTCAAAATTTAAAATAAAACTGTAAAATAGAAATCTACATCTTTTGGAAATACTCCTATTCAATAACTGGTTTGTAGCCCATTCAATGTCAAAGGAGAGCTAAAAGGTCTTTTAGAAATATAGCAACAACAGAAGAAAAGCAGGTAATTCCATTTTGAGCAGCAAGTGTCTATACAGACTGTGTTGTCAGACAACCTGGTTTCTTGTCACAAATCTGTCATTAACAAGGTTTATGACCTTAAAAAAAATCACTTATGTACTAGGAGACTCAGAATCCTCTTATTTTAAAAAATGGAGCTAAATTGATGAAATCTGAGGGCCTACCAAATGGTATGATTCTGTAATAAGCATACATCATAGAATTTGTTAGTTCAAAATGACATGCTCCAGAAGGAGCTTGTCCGTAGAAGGTAAAGCTGTAAGGATGGATATTCTTAAGCCTGTTTCTTAAAGGCTTAAACCTTTTCCTTAAAGGCACTTTATGTTACCTGAGTAGGTTAGTTGACATAGAGTGATTCAGAAGAGGGTAGATGGTCTGAAGTGTAATAAAAGAAATCACCTTTTCAGTCACATCTTGTGTTTAGTCATGGTTGAAGGCCCTGAGTGGGCTTCGAGTCCCAAACCCTGATTAATGACTTAACTCTATCCAACTCGCTTCTGCTTTTTCCTGCCAAAAACTGGATCTATCTTACAATGATTAATTTGACATTGCTGTTGGAAAGATACCAGAAAAAATAATCTGTAATTAATTTAAAGAGTAACTAAATGTGTTGTTTAATCCAGAATCAGAGGCATAGCCTAGTCACATTAGGATAAAAACAATATAAGAAATTACCTTGGAGTTCCTAAGAGGATTTGAGTTGCAAACCCCAGGGTTATCACATCATTTTTGGAAATTTTTTTATAGATAGTCTTCTAGACTTGTAGTGTATGACCCTAAAAAATTTCAAGACTACTATTTCATGGCTCTAAGAATTTATTGGCTACTGGAAAACTAACTCACTTACCTAAAGTAACTTCACAGATTGACAAACAAAAACAGCAAAAGATATACTGTCAATAGTTCTAATATTCAATTTATGTCATTGAATTATTAGCTAGTAATAACAAACCAATACCATTTCATGAATGCTCACCATCAAGAAAGGGAATGCATAAAACACAGGTATGAAAACCACAGAAAATAAAATGTATTCGAAAAAATAATTAATATGATGGTTGGTTGTTGGTATTAAAAATAGAGATGGCATCTCCAGGCTGATACAAGGAGAGTTCACTGACGGCCATGGAAAGAAGATTCAATGACATGATAGGGAAGAAAATTCTGTCTTTATTATGTGCCTAAGTACAATAAAGGATGTCATCAATTTATTAGTAAGCATGGGTGAGGGTTTGTCAAAAGATTAAAAAGTTCTCCCTGGAGGATGCTAGGCATGTTGGTGAGACATGAAAGTGGAATTTGTCGAATGCAGAAAAAAAAGGGTTCTTTTTGGAAGATACTTCTACCAGAGAATTGACCAGACTTCTTTCCAGAAAACCGTAGATCAGGTGCTCACAATAGAGAAAAATCCTGACAACTTTTCCCAAATTATACATTATTTGAAGAATGAAAGATGTTAAAGCCAGTAAGATCTATCACTGGGCATGCTGCAATGAAAAGATGAAAGATGATACTGACTGAATGGGGAAATCAGGAAACAAGGGAAGACAAATTAATGCTGGAATCTAGAATAGGCTGGTAGATTATTATTATTATATTTTGAGACAGAGTCTCACTTTGTCACCCTTGGTAGAGTGTTATGGTATCGTAGCTCACAGCAACCTCAAACTCTTGGGTTTAAGTGACCCTCTTGTCTCAGTCTTCCGTGTAGCTGGGATTATAGGTGGCTGTTACAATGTCCAACTATATTTTGAGACAGGGTCTTGCTCTTGCTCAGGCTAGTCTTCAACCTGTAAGCTCAGGGCAATCCACCTGCCTTGGCCTCCCAGAGTGCTAGGATTACAGGCACAAACCACTGGGCCCAGCCCAGGCTAGTAGACTCTACAAATCAAAATTAGCACAATGAGCAGCCTAAAGAATACAGTTATGGGACAACATCCTAATATTTATAGAGGCATACTCTTAAGTCTCCAATTAATCCTTTGATGACTTCAAACCACATTCTTTCCCTACTCGCTGTTCAACCGATAGTTTTAAGTAAAAATTCTGGGTTAAATAAATCTCTAGCTGTTCCTTTAGTTCAAGGAATCTGACCAAAGGCTATTAACTTCATTATAACTTTGAACCTGATACTGAGACTATTAACTTTGACCTACAGGAATAAAAGGTCTATAGTTTTATTCTGAAATATTTGAAGGAAAGATTTGAAGGAGAGATTTTTTAAATTGCCTTCCAAACAACTCTTGTCTGCTACTCCTAAGTATTAATTACTATTTCTTGATCTCTTTGTGTGTGCTACGTACACAGCATGTGGGTGTCAAATCCCACAATCATTATTTACAAATTAAATAAACATTATAGAGGTTAGATGACTGCTCTGAGTCATATAGATAGAAATGCAGAGAGATTCAAACCCAGTCAGCCTCATATTGAAGCACATGTTCTGTTCGTTGCACTCTGTTCTATTTCCATGGCCGAGATAGGTAAAGGATTGATGGCAAGTATGAGACACTCCCCGTCTTCTAATTAGATCCAGTAAGAAACTGGATGCAGAAAACCAGAAACAAACCAAATGTCTACTTTTAGGAATTTTAATAGTATTGCCCTCAAGGAGTCCTAGAACAAGACGGTAAAGTGGCACAGATATTTATTTTAGGTTCTTACTTTTCCTCTTAGAATTTTATTTCCTCCCTCCAATCTTATGTCTTAGTCACCACAAAAGACTTCCTCTCTTCAGTTGCTATGAAGCTGGAACATAGACAACAATTTGGATGTTATGTTGTTAATAGCTCAATATGTTTAACTTTACAAGGTTTCTGAAGTCCCACATCATTCAAAATTCTACAAGGTTACCGTCCTGACTTGTGGGAAAGGAGTATTTCCAGGCAAAGGGGTCTTTGCAGAACTTCCTAAATTACACCAGGAAGGCCATCAGTTGGGTGGATTCAGCACTGACTCAGTCGTTAGGCTGTACACAAAGCATCTTTTTTCCTCACCTTTGTAAAACTTTGTGAGTGTGCATTCCACCCCCACACCCCTGCCCCGAGCACATCCTTTCTACAACTTTAAAAAATGAATTGCCTTGTGCCTCTGTCCTCTTTAAAAGTATTTTCAGTTGATGTACTGACCTGGGAGGAAAGGTAGAAGCTTTTAACTTCTACATCAATGAAATCAGGAAAGAGAAAGTTTTTTTTTTTTTCAAGTAAGACAATTTCTATGTAGGTCCCTTAGCAATTAAAGATGGTTTAAAAAAAAGTAAAGCCAATTTTAAAATCGAAGTTACTGGCTCTCCATCTGTATCCCATGAAACTCCATGCCTTAAAAATCCTTGTAAATATTCCAGTTTATATAAAGAGATAGCAACAAGAACCAAATTTTAAAAAATTTATTTCAACCTAGACCTAAGACATTTATCCTTCTTATCCAGTGCTTTCTTCACCAGGTATTATTATCATTAAAAATATCCTGGCTGAATTATCTGCAAATTTTTGCTCAGAATAAATATGGGTGGGAAGGAGGCAGATTCTGTAATTTTTTCAAAAAGTAGTCTTCATGTTGTTTCAATTATAAAAGTTGTTAGTTTTTCTGATATCTGTTTTCATGTTTCATTATCTTGTCAAGACCCTATAGAGAAAAGTTCTAGTCTTAAACAATAAACAAAGAATATGAATGGCAAATTAATAAAGAAAAGTTTATTCCTTTTTTTTTATCAGTATGTATTTTTTCAGTCTTTTGAATCTGGCACCTGGGAGGAAATTTTGGAGAGAAGCATCAGAACCATTTGAGGATTCCCTCAGATCTAAAATTTTGTTGGCTGTGAATTGTACCCCATTATGTGTTACACTGCACTTTATTTCCCACATTTGGCACTTTTAGTGATATTTCCTCCAAACAGACACAGGGAGCCGTCCTTCGTATTCTTTAAAGGGAACAAATAGATGAGCTAATTGTTTTAAATGCCCCCAATGAGATAAGTGGCAGGATGCTGGAATTGATCATCTAATTACCTATTTGCTGTCACAGAGAAGAGGAAAATCCAGCTATAATTAATGTTTAGGGAATGCAAAAGTTGTCATCTTAAATCAAGGTGAAATATATAATACTCACATTGAGGATTTATTGTAGAAAAATACAAATGATTTGCTAGATGTTGGGGATTGGCTGCTTTTTTTTTTTCCACTTAATTGAGTGTTGGCACCTGTGACATAGTATTACTGAAGAATTAGTCTGGAATTTAGTTCTGATTTATACTCATTTTCATTTGCAGAACTTTGGATGCCATTCCACTTGATGTTGAAAGAAGAATGGCTACAGAGTTTTCAGTCTGGGGCCAGCCACTTAGCCATTATGCATGCAACTCACTTGCAGGAGAATGGAAGAGGCAAACACTTCAACAGACTAAGCAAGCTAGGCATTAGTTATAAGGAAAGTGTGAAAATATCATAAAGGATGTGCATAAAGAAATTATCTTATGGGATATGCACAAGCTTCCAGAACAACAAACCTTTACTTCTAGTGTATATGTATTTATTCTATGAGTAGTAATTTGGGGGAAAGACAAAAGTCACAGACTAGAAAGAAGTATAGAAAAAAATCTACACAAAGAACTTGAATGTCACATTTATTAATTCACCCTATTCAGGATAGGGACAGCCTTTGGAAAACTGGGATATATTATTATACTCTCTAAAAGATTACGGTAGCATTTGGAGCAGTAAGGAAGTATTTATTGGTTTGGTCTGGTCTTGTTTTCTTGGATATAACTACCTGTGATGAACTGGGAACCTTGTAGAAGTTGAAGGTGATAAATAGAGTTTTACAAGACTTGGGTTCTAGTCAGCTGTGTGTCTCACAAACTTGAGAAAGAATTTTCGATGTATTCGGCATACAAGATGTGGAGATACACAACACACACAACAATGGAAAGGGATGGAGAAAGAGTAGGACTTAGGTAGTGGGACAAGCCTCTAGTTGGTTATATTCCAACTGCAAGTGTGATTGTTGGAATGCCAAGCTAGGACTTATTTAGAGTCAGCAGGATATGCTATGAACGAAGATAAGTTTCCTTTCTGCTGTCAGAGCCAGCCCACTCAGCACTTTATCTGTGGGAGCATCTGGTTTATGTGCTTCAAAACCTTACAAGGTGGCAAAGCTCCCAAACTGTGGTTATGACTATGGAAAATGAAATCTGCTATTAGTAGGAATTTGGGTTTATTATGAGAGCCAGAGCAGGTTTACCCAGAATCTCAAATTCCAAATGGGGTTATAGGCCTATTTTAAAGTATCTCCTAAGAACCAAATAGAAATTGGTAGAGGGGCAAAGATTAAGAGTCATTTCCAGTGCTAAAGGAACCTATAAATTTCTGTAGCCATTTAATCTAAAAAGTTGTTAATTATTAATTATTATGAGGGCATAATAGTTGTATATATTTATAAGATGCATGTGATGTTTTGATACAGGTATACAAAGTGATTAATCCAGTCAGGGTAATTGGGATATCCAACACCTCAGTTATTTATCATTTCTTTGTGTTAGGAACATTTCAATTTCATTCTCTTACATATTTTTTTTTATTTATTTTATTTATTTTTTATTGTTAAATCATAGCTGTGTACATTAGTACAATCAAGGGGTACAATGTCCTGGTTTCATATACAATCTGAAATATTCTCCTCAAACTGTTCAACATAGCCTTCATGGCATTTTCATAGTTATTGTATGTAGACATTTGTATTCTGCATTTAGTTAGTTTCACCTGCAGCCATTCTAAGATGCACTGTAGGTGTGGCCCCATCTATTACCCTCCCTCCACCCGAACCTCCCACCTCCCTTCCCCTTCCTTGGGCCCTTCCCATATGCTTGTGCTATAGTTGGGTTATAGCCTTCATGTGAAAGCTATAAATTAGCTTCATAGTAGGGCTCAGTACATTGGATACTTTTTCTTCCATTCCTGAGATACTTTGCTAAGAAGAATATGTTCCAGCTCCATCCATGTAAACATGAAAGAGGTAAAGTCTCCATCTTTATTTAAGGCTGCATAATATTCCATGGTATACATGTACCACAATTTGCTAGTCCATT
>CAUYPK010007621.1:0-44644 GCA_963574355.1 Loris lydekkerianus | reverse complement strand
GTGTTTAATATATTATTGTTAAAATTATATGCTTTTGTGTGAGTGTTTGTCTGTTTTGGCAGGTCACTGCGTGGTGTGGCTCTCTGACTCTCACAGTTTAAAATTTTGGCTCTTTGTGTGGAACTTGTTCGCCACCCCTGGTCTATAGTTTTGCCTTTTCCAAAATGTTGCCTTTTAAAAAGCAACATACAGCACATCTTGGCTAAGAAACCTATAGAACTAGCTACAATGAAGCACTGGAAAAAGTTACTGTAAAGTTATTTTATACATAACAAAAGTAGATGCCACTTAGTATCAGTATCAGGACAAAGACCAGTTAAATTAAACCACTGATATAGAGAGTGTTGAATGCCCAGACAAATATTGCTATCTGCGTGGCACATATATGAGAGAGAAGAATTTGACATTTTTATTTCTCTGTCTTAGAAAATCTATGCCATTAGTGGAGAGACGTCTGCTAATGCTATGGAAAGGGCTTTTTATATATAAAAGGGCTCTTTATATCTTCCCCTGTTTGCCCTAATGTTAATATTTTGTGTTTGTGTGGCATGTTTATTACAATCGAAGAACAAAAACTGCTCATTGCTGTGGACGAAACGTGAGTTTTGATAAGCCACTCATACCAGGAATAAGAGGCAAAGTTTGGAATCTGAGTACAGGGAGACAACAGGTAGAAGAAACGTCTGCATAAAAACAAAATCTGCAAAGAGTGACACCCGCCTTGAAGGAATAAGGGAAAATCCTGTGACACAAAATCACATCGTGGCCTTATGCATGTGTTTTGTCTTTGGATCAGGATAGAGTGTAAAAAAATATTTTTTCCCTCGAGCTTTCCTAATTTTAAGTATCAATTGTACCTATATGGCCCTTAAAACTCCAAGACAATGATTAAAAGTGAATTAGATATATAAAAATTAGCTTTGCGTAGTGGCAGTAGTGTAGCCAATGAGGTTCATCCGAGGCGCGATTATTGCTAATAGATATATAAAAAATTATAGTTTGTGAAATTATCAGAAACAGACTACAAAATAACTATGTTTGATACTACACAATACTTCAAGAAATAGTCAATGGAAACAAAGGAGGACAGAAAAAAAAGCTTCTTTAAATTGACCAATCTGATTTGAAAAGGAATTAAATAGAAGTTTAGAAATGTAAATATTAGTAGTTAATATTAAAAACCCAATGTATGGGTTAAATAGTAAATTATACCAACCCGAAGAAAGAAGAATAGACCTAGAAAATATTTCTAAAAGAATAACAGAGAATATAGCACAGAGGGACAAAGAAATGAAAAAACTCAGGAGATATGAAGGATAGATAGAGTGAGAAGGCCTTGTGTGTATTTCATCCCCGGACCCAGAATGATGAGACAATAAAGAAGTTATGGATCGATTTTTATTTATCTTGCATATGATCTTTTGTTTTTCCGAATCTGAACATGTGTATCTTTCAGTAATTCATGAAAATTACCAGCCATTATCTTTTCAAATATTTGCCCCTATTGGTAGTAATTTTCTCTAGCATTTGCTTGTTTGAAATGATTTTTCTTTTCCCTTTCTCTTGAAAGCGAGTTTTGCTGAAAGAGACATCCATTGTCTCTTGTTTTTATTGTTTTTTGGAATGATTGTCTAGATAGTGGTCACTCATTTGTAGGTGAGCTGACCTTTCTTTCTTCTACTTTAAGATCATCTTTCCATCTTTGGTGTTCTACAGAAACTGCTAAAGAAAACTTAAGGGAGGAAAATGACCTCAGGAATATCTGAGCTGTGACAGGAATGGTGAGCAAAGAAAAAAAAATTAAATAAACATAATTAAAGGTAAAAAATAATATTAATAGGGTTACTTATTTCAACGTAGAATTAAATTCTTATACTACATTCTCCAATTATAATGCAGTTAAGTAGAGAATAATGATAAGATGATAATTAAAATAATTCCAAACATTTATAAATTTTTAAAAAACCATTACTGGAAATTTAGAAAATGATTAAACCAGAAAATAATATAAACAAATTATATAAGTACTACTTGTTAGAACTTGTAGAGATAAATTTATATTTTAAATGTTTATTAAGATGACAGAAAGTTAAAAATTGGTGAAATAAACATCTAATTAAACAAATTAGGCTAGGCAGTGCCTCACTGCAACCAATAATCCCAGCACTTTGGAGGGCTGAGGTTGGAATAGGCTTGGGGCCAGGAGTTCAAGACCAGGCTGGAGAACATAGTGAGATCCCATTTTTATAAGAAAGAAAGAAAGAAAAAAAAGAAAGGAAAGAAGGAAGGAAGGAAGGAAGGAAGGAAGGAAGAAAATTAGCTGGGCATGAGGGTATGTCCTAGCTACTTGGGAGGCTGAGGTGGAAGGAAGGAACCTAGGAATTTGAGGCTATCGTAAGCTATAATTACAACCACTTCACTGCAGCCTAAGTAACAGAGTGAGACCTTGTCTCTAAAGAAAATTAGAAATTTTTAAAACTTTAAAAAACAACAAACTTGAAAAGAACAGCACAAACTCAAAAGGTAAAGATACAAAAAAGGTAAGAACAGACACCAGTGAAAAGAGAAAACAAAATTGAGTCTATCAACCAAAACAAAATGGGAATGATTAATACAAATGACAACCTCTGGTAGAGAAGATAAGGAATTAATTAACAAAAAATATATCTCAGATGTTTTTTAAGACTGCAAGCAAACTTATGACACAAAATTTTGAAATGCAGACAAAATAGACCATATATTTTCTCTAGAAAAATATAAATTACCAATTGAAAATAGAACTCTGTATATGGCACTAAATAAAACATCTGTATGGTAAAAAAGAAATTGAATCACTAGATCAAAATAGTCCCATGAAAAAATAAAAAACTCTACACCTCGACAATTTTTTGAGTTCTACCAAACATTTAAGGAACATATAATTTAGATCTTACATATGTATTTTCAGGAGAGTATAAAAAGGAGGAATACTCCTAACTTCTTTGATGAAAATAGTATGAGTAGTACCATTCAGTAGTAAATTTAGACAAGTTTGCCAAAAGGGGTGGAGGCAAAGTATGGGCTGAATATGCCTCTTGACTAAAGAATAAATTCCAAATGAGATATTAGCAAACTAAGTCTGACAATGTAGAATTAATTAATGTAATCTATCAATTTCAACTTGGTTTTATTGTAGGTATGGAAGTTTTGTTCAGTATTAGAATAACTGTAGAAAAACTTACTATTATCATAATAGACACAGAAAAAGCATTTTACACATTTAATGATCCTTTTCGATGAAAGCTCTTACTAAAATAGGAACAGAAGGAACTTCTTTAATTTTGTAAAAGATATCTACACACACTCACATAAAATCTAGCAAGCATAATACTCAGTAGTCATACTTTAGAAACATTCCCTTTAAAATCAGAAATAAGAAAGATGGCATTTCTTTTCAACTGTTTCAATTGTTGAGCAATTTCAACTGTTGTGGAGATCCTAGCCACTGTAATCAGGCCAGAAAAAAAGAAATAAAATGTACTAAGACTGGAAAGAAAACTGTCATTATTTGCAGCTGGTTTTTGATATTGAAAACATGAGATTAATCTACAGATAACCTATTAAAGATGTTGCCAGCAATAAATCATTATAAAGAGGTCAATTACATTTCTACATACCAGTAGCAAATAGACAAAAATTTTTAAGGACAAAAAAAAAAAAAGCATGTGACCTCAGAGACAGACACATTTGTAGACATTTATCTGTGACAGAAATGGTGGCAGAGATAGAGGAGAAAGGAAGAACTTCCCAAAAAATGGGTCCAGAAAAATTGTGCACAAGGAAAAACCTTGGTGGGGGGAGAAAAACATGAAATTGTACCCCTACCTCACATTATGCTAAAAATAATAATAATAATTCCAGGTGGATTAACACAAATTCTAAATACAAAAGGCAAAATTAAAACAGGAGGTAATACAGGAGATGATAGTCATGACAACAGAGAGAAAAGAATTTTTAAATAAGAATAAAAAAACTCCTAACCATAAAGAAAAAAAACTGATAAATCTTACTACATTACAATTATTAATAAGAACTTCTGCTCCTCAAAACACACTATATATAAAACTATAATTGTCTCAAGATAAAGTGTTTAAAATTCCGAGTTGGCTTGGCGCCTGTAGCTCGGCAGGTGCCAGCCTCATACACTGGAGCCAGCAGATTCGAACCCAGCCCAGGCCTGCCGAACAAGAATGACATTGCAACCAAAAAATAGCCGGGTGTTCTGGTGGGCTCCTGTAGTCCCAGCTACTTGGGAGGCTCAGGCAAGAGAACCACTTAAGCCCAAGAGTTGGAGGTTGCTGGGAGCTGTGACACTATGGCACTCTACTGAAGGCGACATAGTAAGACTCTGTCTCAAAAAAAAAAAAAAAAAAAATTGCTGAGTTAAAAAAATAAAACAGTGAAGAAAAGCAAAAACCTGCAGAAAGTTATTTACTTATGTAAAATTGACAGTGATTAGAATGCAGACATAAGATATTCTTACAAATCACTTAGAAGTCAGCAAGTAATAAATAGAAAAAATCATAAAGAGATATAAATGTTGCAAGTAGCTTCGATCTGAAAACATCTTAAATATCAAGGAAGAGTACTATAGATAATTATGGTACACTTGAATATTGTAAAGATTTCATAACTGAACTAGTCTTGGGTATATCACGTAAAAGTTTCAAAAAATGATGTTAAATTAAGAAATAGAATGTTATAGTAGAATGTACTGAGAGATTTCTCAGTAAATGTTTTTCTTATTTTGTTGATTTCTTAGAATTTTAATATGGACTTTTTGTTGCATAGAAGTTAAGAAGTTTATGTACTTGAATTTACCACTCTTTTTTCTTGTGAATTCTGGCAAATCCTTTTTCCTTTTTTTTTCCTCCAAGCATTTTCAAGAGTCTGGCATTACTGATTGTTCTTTTTCTTGATTTAATTATAAAACTGTTGCATATAATTCTTTGAAACATTAATTATGTATATTGCTTAGCATAGCACCATGTACATAAGACCGCTGAATACATATTACCGAAAAAAACGCTTTCACATTAATATTCTATTGTTACACTTTTTCACCTTAGGTTGTTAAATAATTTCTTTAACTCAAAACTTAAACTCAAATTGCTTTGGCACATCTGACTAATGAATAAAACCAACAGAGAATGATGTTTTAATCAGAATAAATTCTAGATAATTCTTACCAGTTCACCTACAAGTTTTAAGGATTTTTTTTTTTAATTATTAGTAGAATAGTATTTGCTTCCTGAGGGTTTGAGAAATAACAACAGACACTTGAGCCTTATATTTGGGAAAATAACCCTTTTTGTTCAGTCCAAAAGCCGAAAAGGTCTCAGGCACCAGTCACGGGGAGTTTTTCACCCCTGAATGACACCTGGGTACATGTCATTCACAGCAAAAGGAGAGTTCCAGTGTGTTCAGGCAGGAGATTAAACAGAGGGGCTTTTCAGAAATGAACAGAAGTGCCTACAGTTGGAGGCCAATTCTTCAATCTGTTACCAGAACTCTGTTTCCTCTCTTTCTTGTTTTCTATTCCAAGTCATTTTCTGCAACAATTATGACAAGAATAAGTAACGTCAGCCATTGTTTCTGTGCCCTCCACTGTATGTCCAAACTCCTGTAATGACTCTCATCAAAATCCATAGTCTGCGTCTTTATGATTAATAATGACGTGTTACTATTTTATAGGGTTATGCTGTTAAAAATGAAATAAATATGCTAAAGGCCTACCTTTTCATGGCAATAAGACTTACAAGAGAAACTATAAATGTATTGTGCATAAGAACACATGACTAAGAGCTCGATACTGCAAGACATTTTTCAAAATTGTTATGGGAAATCAGAGTTGAAGGAAATACGGAAGTAGAACTGTATGATTTCTAAGCTGATGCTCTAAAAATGGTTTCTCAATTCTAGAGGACAACAGGACAGGACTCAGACAAGACTCAGTCTGCGTAGAGAGAGTTGAGATTTGCACACATAGGAGGGAAAACTCCAATCTGGAATATAAGCAAAAAGGTACAAAGTGTGCTTCTGTGTGTGTGTTTGGAGGAGGGAGAGGAGTGCTGGCTGAGGATTACAAAAAAATGTGAAAGTTGGGTCCTGGGCGCTTGGTAGACAGAGGTGAAGAGGCTAGCAGGAAAAAATAAGCACCCAAAGCGTTGAGGTCAAAACCAAGATCAGAATCTGAGCTGTCTGATCCAAACTGGAAGATATCTGGGAAGGGAAATCTGATTAGGTCACACCCAAGCCTAGCCTTCTTTTATCATTTCTCACTGTCTAAAGACAAAAGTGCAACCTCCTTAATAAAGTGTGACAATGTCCTCTTATGTTATTGACGCAAGTTACCCCACCGTATTCATCTTCTAACCTGAGAAAGCTTGTACTCCCGCCACTGCAAACTTGCCCCAAACTATGCTGTCCAGGCTACGTTCTTTTATTTCTCTGTATCTTTCTTGCATAGTGTATACCGACTGTTTTATCCTTCTCAACTAACCATTTTCCAGACTTCTATCCATCAGATCTAACCTTCATGACTCTTCTTAGGAGGTTTTGGCTGTTTTCTTAGGGACAGCATGTCTTCATCCATTATTTTGCAACTTTGTTCATTCTGATAATAATTACTTATTTATCGATTTTCTTCCTTCTCTACTTGGAGCTACTCAAATTCAGAGAACACATCACGTTCATATTTATATTTTGTTTCTAATCCATGTCAGCTGATCAATCTCTGTATTAATAGCCCTAACATTTCACTTAAAAAATAAATAGGTCTCTAAAAAATGGGATTGATCCATGAGGAGCTGTATTCATAATTTAGATTTCCAGAGGTAAATCTCAAAGGCAGGGTCTCGTGGCTTCCGCCAATCTAATGGTACATGCCCCGCTCATTATAAAATCTAATTTGATGTGATGCTATAGGCAAAATCCCAGAGTAAAACTTTAATTTATTATTGATTCTTAAGTTGTTGTTTTTTGTTTTTTGAGATAGAGCCTCACTCTGTCATCCTTGGTAAAGTACCATGGCATCATAGCTCACAGTAACCTCAAAATCTTGGGCTCAAGAGATCCTCCTGTTTCAGACTCCTGAGTACCTAGGAATACAGGTATCCACCATGACCTTCAGCTAGTTTTTTCTATTTTTAGTAGAGACGGGGTCTTGCTCTTGCTTATCCTGGTCTCAAACTCCTGAGCTCAAGTGATCCACTCAACTTGGTGAGTCTTAAGATTTTTTTTATTGATCTTCAGGTTTCTAAAATTATGATTTTTCTTCCAATACAGTAAAGTCTAATTTATTTGAGAATATTTAATTATACTAAGACAAGAAAACAAATGGTATGGGTGAAACTCAGAAAAAGCATAAAGCGTATGTAGTAATTAAATCATTAGCTTATGATTTATAGGTGAAGTTCACAGGATATGTTAAATACATTTATAGACAATGGGTAAACAAGTAGTGTAAAGATATAGAAAAAATCATAACATGTGAAAATATCAACAGTAAGTCAATAACCTCTAAAACATACCAAAGATATAATTAATAGGAAATATGATGAGAACAAAGTTACTTAAAGATAGAAAGATATATAAAGACCAATTCACCTGGAAGGCCAAGGTGGGTGGATTGCTTAAGCTCAGGAGTTTGAGACCAGCCTGAGCAAAAGTGAAACCCCTTCTCTACTAAAAAATAGAAAAACTAGGTAGGCACTGTCGGGGGTGCCTGTAATTCCAGCTACTTGGGAGGCTGAGGCAAAAAGATCACTTGAGTCCAAGTATTTGTTGCTGCTATGAGCTAAGATGATGCCACTGCACTCTACCCAGGAGGACAGAGTAAGACTCTATCTCAAAAAAAAAAAAAAAGATAAATAAAAACCACAGTGGCTCAACAGTGGCCTGGTGAGTTGTGGCCAGGTGTACTTGCACCTGTGTTTTCTGACAGAGAAAATACGTATCTTTGGCCTCAGACACCTCCCATTTGTGAGCTCATTATTCAAGCCTTAACTAAGATTCTCATAATCATATCAAAAGCTGGGAAACCTGATGTAGCAAAGAAGAAGATGGGACTTGGCATAAGGGATTCAGGTAGTATAGTGTTCCCACTTGTAACCTATTCTAAGTATATTAACCCACTTCATCTCTTTCCCCCGAGTTTATCACACTGTAAGTTTTAATAAACTGTAATTTGGGCATATTGATTTTGGCCATGAGCCTTTGTACTCATGACCTCTAGGATAGCTTAACTGGTAGTATACTTGGAGGATATCACACCATCAAGGTCATTCCCTATTGTGACAAGTAAAACTGTAGGCTCTACTGAATTCTTTGGACTCACATAGCTCAGGTGACATGAATAAATTAAAAAAAAAAAATGACACAAGCCAAGAAGATGACTTTTTCAATCAAGAACAAAAAGTTTATGCTAATTATATAATCATGAAATATTTTAAGAAATTCTTTGTGGTTAAGGAAATAATCACCTGGTTAAATACTACGAGCTATGGGCCCAGCGCAAGCATTCAGGAACAGTGGTAGAATGGAGTTGGTGAAGTTCTAACCTAGGAGGACAAATGTGAACTCCAACCTGCCTTCTGTCAGTTCCCAGGTGGGTGACTTAGTTGGTTTTCTTAACTTTACCAAGCCTCTCTTACCTCACATGACAACTGAGGAAATAACTCTGTAAACGTATTTTATAGATATGATTGAGATTTACAGTCAGTTCACTTTAAGTAAAGGAGATTACCCTTGATAATGTGAATGGGTTTCATCCAATCCATTAAAGGACTTCAAAACGAAAACCAAGATTTCCCTGAGAAGAAAGAATTCTGCATCTGGGGCTCAGGTGTGTTCTACAAATTTCAGAGTTGCCAGTCCCCACAATTGGAAAAGAAACTTCCATTTATATACATATATATCCATTTATATATATATATATATATATATCCATATATATATATATCCATTTATATATATATATATATCCATATATATATATATCCATTTATATATATATATATATATATATATATATTTGTGTGTGTGTATAAATTTTCTTCTATATATATTTTTTTTCCCTCTCTGGCAAACTCCGATAGATACACCTTTTCTGCCTCTATTTCAAATTACTGTGTTATTTAATGCTATGCCAACTTAAGGTGTTGTCATCCCACATGTGTCTCAAGTATGTAATTTAAATTGATGATTGTAAATGTACCTATCATATAATTTTATGAAATTCTTCTTATAAAAGGACTTTGAAACTTAATTACATATATTCCCTAGAAGGGTGTCATGTACATAAGACCACTGGATAAACATCACTGGAAAACATTTCAAATTCTTATTCCAATTTTTCACTTATTATGTAAATTACTGAACAGAAGTGCCAGTTTTCTCTTTTTATTATTTTGGATTAACATGAGGGTACATTATTTGTGTTTGGAAGATAAAGCCTGAGTTGCTGTTGAATCCTTCACCCGCCCAAGTAGTATGCCTTATACCCCTAAGTTGCACCTGTTAGGTGGAAGCTTACTGATGCCCCTCCCACTTCCCCTTTCTTGAATTTAATTGTTTTTCTCCCTTGTGGGCCTGTAGTTGTTGACCTATCATTTCAACATAGTATTGAACACATGGCATGCTTTCTTTTTCATTCTTGAGATACTTAGGAGAATGTTCTCCAAATCCATCCAGGTAAATATAAAAGATGTAAAGCCTCTGTCTTGTTTTATAGCTGAATAGTACTCCTTGGTATACATATACCACAGTTTACTAATACATTCATGTGTTGATAGGCACTTGGGTTGCTTCCACATCTTTACGATTGTGAATTGAGCTGCTATAAACACTCAAGTGCAAAGAAATGCCAGTTTTCAAAAGGGAAGGTAGTGAAGAAGAATTGAATGATGCTTATGAACAATTGCTATTCTTTAAGTCCTAATTTAATAACTAAGATGAAAAAAGAGACAGTTCTAACCTTTATTTCTCCTTATCATTGAATGCAATTAGAATAAATTGTTTATTTTGATTTTAGCAGAATTCTTTTGGTATCAACCCTTTCAGTGAAAGTGAAATTTTATTAACATGAGAGGAAGAATGATTAAAAAGTGAAAACTTACATTATTATTTAGTCTAAAACTAGACAGAACCTTGCCTTTCACCACCATAATCCCTCACTCTTTGTCCCACTATAACAACTGCCATTTGATTAGTCCAGCCCAGACAAGCAGTGATTTCTCCATCTCAGCACATCCTCCAATGAATCCAATCTCAGCTGTGGGTTTTACTATTCATTCCACTGAGTTCACCATGAACAAGTCACTCAAATCTCTTGCACCGTAAGTTGGCAATCTGGCTGATCAACCTTTCCAGATTGTTAACCAAGCAAGTCATAGTTGCAACATGCCTCTCCTGTCAACCCTCCTTTGCTCTCCACAAGCATCATATCAGAATTAGTCTTATTTCTTTAGAGATGTACATCAGTTTGGTTTATAAGCAATTCTTATTTATAAGGCTTGGCTCACTGGCTTTAGTTTTTCTGCCCAAATTAGACTTGTCTTCCTAGGGTGAAGTTCTGTTTTTGTTTTTAGACAGAATCTTACTCTGTCACCCATGGCATCACAGCTCACAGCACCCCCAAACTCTTGGGCTTGAGCAATCCTTTTGCGTCAGGCTCCCAAGTAGCTGGGACTATAGGTGCCGGTCTTAATGCCCAGTTAATTTTTCCATTTTTAGTTGAGAAGGAATCTTGCTCTTGGTCAGGCTGGTCTCAAACTCCTGAGCTCAAGCAATCCACCTTCCCTGGCCTCTCAGACTGCCAGAATTACAGGTGTGAGTCACTGCGTCTCCCTTTAGGGTGATGTTTTGACAAATAGTAAGTTTTTTAAAATGTAATGCAGAATTTGAAGGCAATTCTCAAAACTTTTCTAAAATTATTTGTAGCAATGACCTCAATAGATTAAGTAATTGAGTTTCTTGATATAAAGTGATTGTGTAAAAAAGTGTAATAGGTATTTGAACATTTATGTTTTGATTCGGCTAAGAAAAATGAGCTTTTGTGAAATGTTTTTGCTTTTCCCCACTTATTTTGTTAAATGTGCTTCGAAAGCACTTTAAGGTACTAATTAAAGGGAGAGGGATCCCAAAGTCAGCAGACCAAAGTTTGAACCCAACTTTGTCATTCACTATAAATATAACCCCTTTTGAGTTACAAAACCTCCCTCCATGTTCAGTTTCCTCATTTGTAAAATAAGGATAAGAAAAGTCTCTCCCTAAGAGAGAAATAGGGATGACTAAATGACATGATACATCTAAAACACTTTGTTCTGTTTGGCAACATAAGAATCTCAAGAATCACTCAATAAATGTTAGCCATTATCATTATTATTGCTACTACTATAATTGCATTTGTATTTAACTATAACACCCATGTGAGTAATAATAAATTTTTAAAGCTGTATACTCCCACCCATGTACCTAGGAGAGTATTTGGTACATACTTTTTGAACTGAACTGTGTTTATGATATATAGACAAAAATATATCAGGGATAAGTATTCTTCATTTTCTGCTGATTTTTCATAGGAGCCAGGGTTTGGAAAGAAATAATATATGTGGCCTATGAACCACAAATACTTATCACCAGGTTAGATTTCTGTTTATCATTTTGTTGTTTTTGAGACATAGGTTCTCACTACGTTGCCGGGGCTATTCTTTAACTTCTGGTCTCAAACGATCCTCTTACCTTGGCTTCCCAAGGTGCTGGGATTACAGGCATGAGCCACTGTGTCCAGTACTGGTTTGAGATTTATAAACTAAAAATTAAAGGACCAGACCTTTAAAATGGGAAAAATTGGTTGACAACTTAAAAGTGAAAAAACTGAGGTTTGAGCAAAAGTAAGCAAGGACATTATATGTCTCTATGATCTATGTATCTTTGCATATGACTCTTGGTTTTAAAAACAATACAGGTATTGTTGTTGCTATGGGTGGAAAAATTAAAAAAAAAAAAAAAAAAGAAGAAAGGAAAGAAGAAACCCCAAAACAAATAAAATACAAACAATACAGGTAAAGAAAGAGGTGACTAGAAAGACAAAGAGGCCATGCCAGAGAAATGTGAAGTTTATTTACTTCACTTTACCCTATTATTACATTGAGAGAATATTCCTGTTGTCTGTACTGCAAAGCAACTTCCCCCACCCACATAGAAAATGCTGGTGATTCTTCAACTATGGCAGAATGCCAAACTTTCCACAGTATTTGGAAGAAGTCTCAAGAAGGCTTCCCTAGAGAAACTCACTGTGTGAACGCACGATGATAATAAGGTCATGAGATCATTGGGACTTGCCCCCTCATTGATCGTGAATACTCTGCCAAGGAAAGCTTTATCTACCCGATTGGATGTTTTACACAGCACAGACCCTGCCACAGTTAAGTGCCCTAACTGGGGGTAGATAGTAATATTTTTCATTCACAATACATTAAAATGTTGATCTTTTGGAATTCCTTATGCGCCATAATAAATGGACTTTACAATCTCATATACAGCCCACTGTGGACACCACTCTTAGAGCCGTCAGTCCAGAACTCAACTGATAGAGCAATCCACAGACAAGGTGGGGCCTATTAAAACATTACCTCATCTGCACACAGCGAGCCAAGGAAAGATATTCTCATAGGGTACCTCCAGAGTAGCTTGTCCAGTGAACATTTCAATGAGTCAAAGACGTAATCATTCTATCCTTGCTTGAGAAAATATTTTGTAAGCTATTCATATTGCTCTTAGGAAATTTATTAGACATATTGAGTTTTGAGCTGCAAGAGACATTTGAGATCATCAAGTTCAACCTCTTTGTGTCTGTGACTTACCCAAGAAGATAAGTTAGTGTAACAACTGGAACTAAAACCCTGATCTCCTAACACTAATTCTTAATTATTTAATGTAAAAACAAGTGACTTTTATTTAAACCACTTCTTCCTATTCTATCGGTAGCACAACAAAGGATTTATTTTCTAAGCAAGTGTTCTCATGCCAGGAAGTTCTTCAGTTTCATAGTTATTCACATTTATTTATTAAATAATAAGTAGTTGTTATTTGTTCATCTTTTTAAAATGGTATTTTAAATGGTATAAGTTGGGTATTTGTTTATCTTTTTAAAAAATTTCAGATCTTCTCTCTTTCAGGGAAATTGTCATTTGGCAAAAGTTTATTACATCTAATATTTAAAAAATACTAAGTGAAATTAATGTCACTCATTGACGTATCCGTCACTCATTTTGGTAACACAGCTTAAGGCTCCTAGGTTAAAGTAAAACATATGGACACTAACAAATATCTACATGTTTTTTTAAAATTACAGGTAACTGTTATATTGTACAGTAAACTAACAACCATCCTTTTCCAGGGACTACATGTAAAATGTAATTTTCTTCCTTGTAAGGAGTTTGGGCAGTCTTGACTGTGCAAATGGACTGCCATGTTTTTCTTAAGATTATTCATATAGAATCAAGTATTTTCCCTGAAATGCTTCTCTTTCTCTTAGAATTCTCTGACTATCTCCACTTACGAACAGAATCTGATTACTTCAACCTAAGAGGCAATCAACATCTCACTGGATAAAGCTTGCAGGGAGTTAGCTGTCTTCTTTGTACACAGGTATAATCAAGCAAATCCTTTTCATGGAATAGTATTGAAATTGAGTCTATCTCATCCCCCGGACCATCTAGTGACAACTATCAGGTTTGAAGTCACAACACAGTTGGGCTTAAATGCTGATTCTGCCTCTTCAGAGCTGCATCACCTTGGGCCAAGTTAAGGAACTTTATAGCACTCCAGTCACTTCATCTGTTTAGAAGGAACTAATACCTACCTCTCAAGGGTGTTGCAATGATTGTATAAAGTAATAGGTTTAAATTTCTCCCAGAAAATGCTTAAAATATAGTAAGTTCTGAATAAATGGTACTTCTTATATTATTTCCCTTCAATCAAGAAGTCAACTTCGCCTTCTAATTCTTCAGGTACTTACGGATTCTCACATTTCAAATGGGCAAATTTAATGCTGCTGATGAGGTGATTACCTTTTCTCAGAGTGACTTTCTAATTTACCTGCCTGTTTAATTTTTTTAAGTAACCCTTAGTTAACCACATTTCTGGCACGTGTTCACTGTGGTAAGCCTTTTCCAGCATGGCATTTTCCCTCTCTGGGAAACCAGAATCCTTAATTAGAACCTCTTCCTTTCACCACCTAGCCAGGGATTTCAGAGTCCCTCACAATGAGCCAAACCCACTGCCTTTCTTGCAGCAGAGCTTCCTTTATCAGACGCTGGACTGAGGGCTGTTTCATCTCAGAGCAAATCATGGGCAAAGCTGGGTGTGGAAGCCAACAAGCTAGATTACGGCTCTTTGTGGCATTGAAAGAACACCTCCGCTCACTGGGTTCCTCTTATGTGGGTTTCAACAATACCTCAATGAGAATTTGCACAGAGCTGGGAGCACCTTCCTGTATTGAGATATGAGGCCTCCTCACACTCACACGCTCCCAGACAGTTCTCCATTGACCTTCATTGCAGATCAGGGAAGCCCGGCACAGCCCTGAGGAAGGGCAAGTCAACCTCATCATTGCTGTTTTACTCCTAGCTCTCCTACAGCAAGGGTGCTTTGTCCATATTGCTCAAGCATCAAATATTTACAGTGTAGGTTGCCTGCTCAGACATAAACCAAATAATAATTATCCAATTTAATGTAGCTTTATTAGATAACTTAATTTTGCATATTTTCCCACTTCAGTAGCATAAGTTTTCTGCCTCAAGGTTTGATATGTTGCTCCTTGACATGTAAGTAAAAATGTTTTCATATTCTTCAGTACACAGTGATTTTTTTTTTTTTTTTTGCTTGTTTTCTCATGGAGGCTAGAAAAAGAGAAAGAAAATATATCCTTTTACTAGTAAATGTTTTTGTGTTTTACTTTAATAAAACACTTTTGTACGAAAGCTCAGAATGAATTATCCTTTATAAAACAATCTCTGAAATTACAAATGTAATGTTTTAATAGCTGAAAGTTATTAATTGGAGTTGTAGAAAAGAGATTTGAGTAAGGAAAAATTCTCAACTATCAAGTTGGATATATATAACATATCTATTACTGCCTACTGTTACATGTGTGAGTGTGCATGTTTGTGTAAAATATGAACTGAGGTGGATTTTGGATTAAGGCAAAATTTAATACTGCAGTATAGATTTTTTTTTTTTTTTTGAGACAGAGTCTTGCTATGTTGCCCTCATTAGAGAGCCGGTGTGTCACAGCTCACAACAACCTCAAACTCTTGAGCTTAAGTGATTCTCGTGCCTCAGCCTCCCAAGTAGCTGGGACTATAGGCACCTGCCACAACGCCCGGCTATTTTTCTGTTGTTATTGTCAATGTTTTTTGGCAGGCCCGGGCCGGGTTCAAACCCGTCAGCCTGGGTGTATATGGCCAGCGCCCTACTCACTGAGCTACGGTCACTGAGCCTGCAGTATAGATTGTTTATGAAGGTATCATATCCATGAGGGTTTACATACCATTTTCTTGGCATTTTGAATTTTAGCTCTTCAGTAATTAAAACCATTTCCCCTCCTGGTATAAGCTCAGTTATTGTTAAATATATATTTTTAAAAGGGAGAAAGTAGTACTGTTCTACTGCTATTATTTATTATTTCAAATCTTCAGCTTGATGAGCACCCTTACCTTATAAAATTCTTCAAACATTCTGATGTGTGCATCTCCAGTCTTGGAATAAAAAGGAGAATTTAATCTTAAAAGTAACACCGTTCATGCTCAGTGGTTTGCAGGATCTGAATTAACCATTCTAATAAAAATCAATTTTAGCACATCGTATAAGTATATAATCACAAAACCATAGAGTTCCTCTGGCTGCTTACTCCTTATGGTGAAATACAGTTATGTTTATACCATATACATTTTCCTTGATTATTCACAAATATTGAGGTGAGAGAAAGGGACCAAGTTGAAATACAGTTCTGTACAGTGCATACTGGGTCTCATTACTGCTGTCACACTGAGAAACGTTACCAAGGAGCAGGTTCAGAAATGCTCCCCAGTTCAATACAAATACATGCATTCAGAAAAGGAAATTGCTGTGTCAGATGGCGATATGTCACAGTCAGATTGTTTCCTGTTTTGGAAATCACTGTGCGCAGTCAATCAGGGCTGAGATGTTTCTATTCATCCTTTACAAGAGAACTGGCCAACTCAGTGAAAATGGTTTCCAAATAGTTCTGTGGATTTGAAGCTCAGTTTGTAAGACATGCTAGACACCTAAATCTATAAACCTTTGGCTCTTTTCCTTTAAATTAAAAATATTTATTTGTATATGCTATAATTTTACATTTTTCATGCTTTTATTTTCACAGCAACCCTTGGACTTCAAATTTAAATTTCCATTTGTGCTATCAATCTTAATAAATCCTTTCTGGTAAGATGAGATATAATTTTATAGTTATAGAATATTCTTGCCTTAGTGGAATATTAGTGGAGGCATGAGGTTTTGGAAACCACGTTTTCACCAGGAACTTGATCTTTCCCAATTATATTTTCTATCAATATACAAACTGATCAATAGACAAACTAATTGATATAAATGTTATATTACTCCTATGTTTATTATGTTAATTGCTTCTTATCTCCAACTCTCTAACCACCCTTCTTCTGGTAAATGCACCATACTTTTTTTTTTTTTTAATTTTGTAGCACCTTTCTCCTGACTACCTATTTCTAGTAGGAGGTATCAATTTCACCTCCCAAACAACCCCAATCCCAGTGATTGGACCAAATCAGACTGATAACATTGTTTCCCAAGATTCTTTTCTAATTTAGGCAGAAAAAGAACCACATGAGAAGAGCTACTTTTTTATTTCACATATTTACTAATTTGAGAATTGTCTATGACTATTATTTAATGTTTTTATAAGTTGATTTCAAAATCCCTCCTTACATAATAAACATACAGAGTAACCTATCATTAGGTATGCCCCTTATATTAATAAAGAATTTAACATTTTTAGGTAGTCAAACATGTTTTGTGCTTTGGGTGCAAAGTGTGTAAAGTTTCCTTGCCCCTGAGTTTGATTTGTGTTCTCAATGGCATGCTCACAAATTCTCTCATAGCTTTATTCACTTGTTTTTGCCAAAGTACCAAACAACAGATCATTCAGCTCTTCATGGTTAGGAAGTGGCATTCACTGTATTCATTCTGGAAAGGGATCGTTCCTAATAAGCAGAACCCAGGAAGAGGGGGACAATTTCCTTGGTGCAGTGTTTTGTAAAAGTCTCAGGACCACCCACTTAGAAGTTGGACATAGCAAGAATGTTATTTGCAACTGTTTTAAAAAAGTGGAGGGGGGTGGAGTCTGTGCACCTGTCACATGGCTATAGTGACAGCTTAACAGGGGCAAAGTATGCAAGGCCTGTGCTTGGCAATTACTTGTCTCACACGAGGTGTAAATGCCATGCTGTTTCAAGAATTCCTCTGCAAAACATCAAGCCTAGAAATACCTTCCATGTTTTTTTGTTTGTTTTTTGTGAGAGATTCTATCCTGTTCGTCATCTTTAATTTGCAGAAAGTAATAAAAAGTAGCTGATTTCTAAGGGCAGAAGAAAAGATTATAAAATCTCACAGAATGATAATTGTCAAAAGGATAATTTTTTTAAAGTAGTATTTTCCCATATTATTACTCAGCAATGAAAATAAACAAATCGCAGGTACACACAAACATGAATAGGACCTTATAAGCAGAATGGGGAGCAAAAAATTTAAGACACAGGAGAAAGCTATTAGCATTTGTTCACCCAAAGTTCAGAAACAGGAAAGTATACATGGGTGGTAAAAAAAACTATACTAACCTCAAGGTCGTGATTATCATAGACTCTTAATAGTGATTAAGTTTACGGGAGAGGAAGGAGAATAGAGATGGAGAGGAATACATCAAAGCCAAGGGGCTCCCGAGTTACTAGCAACATCTAGTTCCCAGCCTGTATGATGGTATCATGAGTGTTTACTTTGTAACTTTTCATTTTATTCTGCTTTTTTTTTTTTTTTTTGAGACAGAGTCTTACTTTGTCACCCTCAGTAGAGTGCTGAGGTGTCACAGCTCACAGCAATCTCCAGCTCTTGGGTTTAGGCGACACTCTTGCCTCAGTCTCTTGAGCGGCTGGGACTACAGGCGCCCACAACACGCCTGGCTATTTTTTGTTGCAGTTTGGCTGGGGCCGGGTTCGAACCCTCCACCCTCGGTGTATGGGGCCAGCGCCCTACTCAGTGAGCCACAGGCACCACCCCTGCTTTTTTCTCGAAAGTGCCCTGAGTATAGTTTTTTTGTTTTGCTGCTTTTTTTGTTTGTTTGTTTGTTTTGTTTTGTTTTTGGTGTGTTTTGATTTCTTTTTTTGAGCCAGGGTCTTGCTCTGTGAGTGGCGTCATCGTAGCTCAATGAAACTTCAAACTCCTGGGCTCCAGCAACCCTCCTGCCTCAAACTCCTCAGTAGCTAGGGCTGATTTTTTTTCTGTATTTTGTAGAGACCGGCTCTTGCACTTGCCTAGGCTGGTTTCAAACTCCTGGTCTCCAGCGAGACTTCTGGTTCAGCCTTCCAAATCCTGCTAGGATTGTAGGCTTGAGCCACCACACCTGGCTGGCTGTGGGTTTTTTTCTTTGTTTTTTATTTTTTTCTTTATTTCACATTTCGATTACATAATGTGCTTTTGTACATTTTTAGTCAAAGTTGTAAATGTGCCTTTCACCCAAAATATGTGCATTGTACCAGTTTGGAGCGAATTTACCCAGCCTCTCCTTTCCCCTCCCACCTGCCTGATTTCCACTGAGTTTTGCTTCCATATGTGCCCATAGCGTTGATCAACTAGTTCCAGTTTAGTATTGAGTGCACGTGGTCTTTTTCCATTCTTGCGACACTTCACTTATAAGAATGGTCTCTAGTTCTATACAGGTTGCTATAAAAGGACCAGCCAACCACTTTTTTGGGGGGAGGTGTGGGCTGAACAGTACTCCACGGAATACATATACCACATTTTATTAATCTGCTCATGTACTGATGGGCACTTGGGCTGTTTCCACATCTTTGCAATTGTGAATTGTGCTGCTATAAACATTTAAGAACAAGTGTCTTTTTGATAAAATGTCTTTTTCTTTTTGCATAGGCTACAAATCACTGGCATAGTTAATTGAAAATGCTTCTTTGAAAATATCAAATCATTTTTCAAGTGGTTCAATTGAGGGATTATTTACAACTGCATGGAATCTACATTTGAGGGTTCAGATTTTTAGTGAGCAAACCAGGGTGTTACCTTTTAGTGATGAGAGGAAATCTTTAATTTAAAAATGTTAGCATTAGATTCTAGTAAACATGCTTAAACAAAAATAAAATCACTTTCTTATTCCTTGGGGGTTTACATAAACTAGGTGACACATTTTTATTTCATATGTACTTAGATGCTTTAAATATCTTTGCTGAGTTGCTGTCATTTCTTCCAGATGTCATGTCAAACAAAAGATTAATGAAGGTGCTTATAGAGTTAGAAGTTGATATAATCATTTGGAAACATTTATTTTAAGGACAGGTTAGCACAAACATTTTTCCCATCAGCACTAAATTCAGAGAAGATTCAAACATTTCATTTGAAAATGCTTCAAATATTCAAAACAATCTTTTATGTTATTGTAAATTAGAAGGCTTTAGAAGCTTTGTCATCAGATACTTGTATATTAAGAAGGATGAGTTTCACTTAAATGTTTCTAAAACCTGAGGTTGATGTATATGGATAAGGAAGTAAACCTGCATACACACAAGAACCACAATGGTCTGGAGCCTGACTCCCCTTCCAACTCGAGGCCTTCCTACTCTCCACTTTCCACTAAATGTACATAGTTGATGAATATCAAACTACTTGATGTTCTGTATTTCCACACCTTCAACTGTTGTGTGAAGACTCTTTTGACTATCAGTTAGAAAAGTCAATTTAAGCTACCGTATATACTCGAGTATAAGCCGAGTGTTTTCCGGCACAAAATTTGAAATTTGTGCCGAACTTGGCACAAATTTTGTGCCGAAAAAACTCGGCTTATACTCGAGTATATACAGTATGTCAAGAGAAACAACTTTAAAAAATAAACAAAAAATAAAGCACATTAAATATTCATTGTACAATTCCAAATCCTGTCGAGATAACATCTATTAAAATTTTGTTATGGATCATTCTAGATCTTATACACACACGTGTACACACCCACATGCACAAAGCTTTTATTCATGTGCGATATTATCTGTTGCTTTTTCAATAGCTTTTTTTTTTTTTCACTTAGTGGACAGTTTCCCAAGAGAATATTAAAGAGTAAAGTAGACATCTACATTATTTTCTAATGGTTGTATTGCTTTAATGTATATTTATGACAGTTCCATTTTCAGTGGGAATTTTATGGACATTATCCAGACATACCACACACAAAAAATAAAAAACAGGAAAAGTTAAACAACCATCAACAAGAATAAAGGAATCAAGGAAACTGTGCAACAGGAACCCTTTGATTTTCCTTCCAGGGATCTGTGAGTAACATATTTTTCAGTTTAGGTTCTCTAGAGAAAATCAGATCTGTCCAACTGAGGTCAGGCGTTACTCTTTGTCCCATTAGGTTTGACCAGAAGACACATAGAAAAAAAAAAAAAAATAGCTGCCATGAACCAATGCCTGAGTAAGAAGCCCAGCCCCATCTCGTTCGATTTTGCTTATGGTGCTTACACAGTGTCTTCCCACCTCCATGGAAAGAGTTGTGATGAAGTCGTGTCTAGAGCCTTCAGTAAGACATTGTCATTCAGTAATACATGTCACTCCCTGTACTTGTTTTTATAAGGGTGGACATAAAGTTTAAATTTAAACTGCACATGAACTTTATGTCCATACTGTGTAACACTATGTGCTAAATTGGAATATTGTTATTGTGATGGGCTCTAACGTTCAGGCTGAGAGTGGGCCGGCCTGTGGCTGCAATGAAGGGAGGGGACACAGGGAAAGCTAGTCAGACCTGAGTCAGAGCTCCTCGCGTTTAGAATCCCACACACTCCCTGCCATCGTGTTCTCAAGCTCCAGACCGACACGTCCAGTTGCTTACCAGCAGCTCTCCCTAGACATCCAATGGACACTTCCAATCGGCATTTCCAACACTGCATTTATCTTCTCACAAACTTCTTCTGGGTTATCTCAATTAATAGCATCTCCAGACAAAGCCTCCCTTCTATTTTTCAGTCAGGTCACCAACTTCTGCCAGCTCTTCCTCCAAGGCGTCTGAGTCACTCTACTTTTTTCCATCCCATTGCAACTGTTTTGGTACAGCGGACAGTCTTCTCAAGCCTGGAGGAGAGCAGCTCCTAACCCACCTAATTTATCTACTGCCTCTAGTCTCACTTCCTGCAATTAACGCTTGACCCTGCAGCCCCTGCGAGCAAAACCGATCACTTCTTTTGCAAATAATCTCTCTTATTTGCAAATCTCTCTTATCTTTATTAAAGAATAAAGCTTAAAGGCCTCAGCACAGCACAGCATAAGGTGGCATTGCATAGCCTGCAAGGCTTTTCAGGAATTGTCTGCTCCTTCTATCCCAACCTGTCCATCCTCCTCCCTCATTAACCTATGTCTGTTTTCTGATAGCCCCCTGATTTTTTTGCCTGTAGAGCACTGGTTCTGAACCTTGACTACACATTAGAATCACCTGGAAAGCTTTAAAAGCTCCTGCTACTGAGGCCATCCTAGACCACTTAAATCAGAAACTCTGGGAGATGAGACCCCGCCATCAATATGTTTTTGAGTTTCCAAGATGATTCCAATGTGCAGTCAAGTTTGGAAACCTTTGCAAACCTTAGCATACATTAACTTCCTCTCCCCGAGCCAATTCCCTCCCCGCCTTTTGCTTATTCTTCTGCCTTCACTCCCACCCCCAGGCTGCCTAGCTCCCAATCATTCCCCAGAGCTTATCTTATAACCACTTTCGCTAGGAAGCCTTTCTTGACTACAGAGAACAAATTCAGTGAAGAGATGGACAGTTTTGAACAATGATACTCTCCCAGGTCTCTAAATTCATATTTATAAGCTATCCTGTGAACCATTTGATATCTATGTAATGAACATTTTGAAGACTCAGTTGGGGCCAGGCACGGTAGCCCCATGTAATCCCAGCACTTTGGGAGGCTGAGGCAGAAGATTGCTTTAGCCTGAGTTGTTTGAATCTGCAGTGAATCATGATTTTATCATTACACTCCAGCCTGGACTACACAGTGAGTTCCTGTCTCAACAAAAAGAACATAAAAAACCGGAGAGCCACATTTGTGTCTACCAGCCTAATGATACCCAGATATTCATTAATTGCATTAAATACCACTCTTGAGCTTTGTGCTAGGTGATTTGTCTGCATTATGTAATATAGTCCTTTTAATAATCTTCAGTAGATATTAAAATCCCATTTTACTGCTGAGAAAACTGAAGTTTAGAGAGTTTAACAAATTTTCCAAATGCATCCAAAAACTATAAAATAGATACCGATATGAATTAGAAAAACAAAAAATAAAATATTCCCCAGTTTTCTTTGAAAATCAGAATAAATGGAAAGCTTTGAAATCTTTTAAGCCAAGCAATGCTTTTTAAATGTATATTTTTAAAATGTCTGATGCTATGGAAGGAACTGTTCAGCAGGACAGAAGAATAATAAACAAAAATACTGGAAAGAGCAACAAATGATGTTATGACATTCAACAGTGTTTCTGATAAGCAAATTAAGATTCAAACAAGAAAAGTACCGGTGCACTTATTTTACAATAAATTGGAAAACAGTTATTAATGCATACTTAAGGGTGGGTGCATTTCAAAAGCAATAGTTAGGAACAAAAACTTGAACAGAATTTCTAGATGTTTGAATGCACAGACACCTTGATATCTACTGCAAGGCTGGCAGACATCAGGTTTCAGAACCGGAGCCCACGCCACACCCTTTTTATTCACCCCCCCCCTTTCTCTTCCCCCTCCTCCCTTAACCGCTCACAATCTCTATTTTTCCAGCTTGTTCTGTGTGCTCACCTCCTTGTCATTACCATAAATAATCAGCAAGATAGAACCTGTGTGGTACAAGTGCCACACCTTGGTTGTGTTGTGAGCAACCACTTGAAATGGTAGTAACCTAAACACTTGCACCCTTCTTGCCGCCATGCCCCATATTTAAGTGTTTCATAACAAGTTAAGTCAATAGGTGAAATATCCGAATACCTCTTCATGGTTAATACCCGACCTAAAAGTTACCTTTCTCTGTCAATTGAAGTGCTGACCAGCTGAAACTCTTGACCCTGCATGCCTGTGATGGTTTTCACTGGCAGTTCAGAGTGAATGAACAATAAAAAAAAAAAAAAAAAAAACAAGAAAACAATTGTTCTGCCCTATGGAGAACTGAATGGGGAAAACAAAAGGTTTTGTTTAGCTGTAAACCGTGTAAAAGCAGAGGTACAATACCGGCTTTTGCCAAGGCTAAAGTCAAGCAATCAGCAATGGGACTTGAGGGATCGTACCATCCAGTAAAACAAAAGGAAAAAAAAAAAATACTGAGGTTCGTAGTAAACAGTAAGATGGGCAGGAAAAGCTCCCATTGTGAGTGACTTTGGTTTATCCTGTTTTCACTGTATTCAAGCCTTCACTGTATTCAAGCAGATGTTAATCCTCCCCTCTTTGCGTTCTGTTGAGTATTCTGTGGGTCTTCTCAAGTACAAGACAATTTTTCATCCCCTTTCTTCCCACAGAAAGTGTGAGAATATTGAGTATGTTATAATGAGTTGCCAATATTGGAGAGATGCCAAACTCTGATATCCAAGCCACTAACACCACCTGCCCCTAACACATATGAGGTCTGGAGTGTACAGAAAGGACAAAATTATACTGTTAGATGAACCTGTACAAACCAGACAGATCCTTTAACTTAAGAGTGAAGAAACTGAAGGTCAGAAGGAGAATTAATTCACCTCTTTAAACTCACATTAGTTACTGGAAAACTTAGGATAGAATCCAGATCTCATGAATTCCAGGCAACTATATTTTCCTACTTCTAATTATTGTAGTAAATTAATTTCGTTTGCAGAATTCATGACACCTGAAATAGCTGATGACATCTTGGCTATCACAAAACTAGGGGTCGGGCCACAGCCAAAGAAAAGCTCAAACATTTTAGTGATTTTTTTAGAATTTAAGTTTATATTGGGCTTCTTCACAAACTTCACTGATATAAATTTTTTTTTTTAATATCTGGGTTTTGGTGGCACAGTCTCCACTGGGTAATCTGTGGCTTATCACGGTTTTGCAATGCTGTGTCAACTGTTGCATTTCTCTTTGATACGTCACTGTCATTCTTTCCACATGACTAACCATTGTACTCTGTGTTTTCAAACGAGACGGTATAGCTTCTCTAGAGGAACTACTGAGTAACTGGAAGATTTACCTGTTTGCATACGATAGTTGACACTTTAATTTCTGTGTTTTATGCAGTTCTTCTTAGCTCAGGTGGCTGGCTTTGGAATAAACCCAATAGGGCCTAATTCATTCTGATAATTCAAGAGCTCTGGTATCAGCTTTCCTTATGATATTTTTGCTAAACATCAAATAAGCCATTTCTTTTCTTCTTTGGTGCTCTGCTGACTAGCTGAGATTGATGTCAGCTTCATGAAGTCAAGACAGAGTTGTTCTTACCTGGCAGCATTTAATTCAATAGCGTGTCTGTGACATACCAGATAAGTTAAGCACTAACTCTGTAAGTACATGTGATGGCTGTGTCCCAAATGCAATTTCAGGATCATCAGTGTTCAGGGCACCCAGCAGGAGCCACAACATGTTACTGTAATTAGTCCCACCCTATGCCCTGGCCAATCATGCTACTTCTTGGATCCAGACCTCAACTTTCCAGTGGAAATTATACCTACCATTACCCCTCATTTCTAAGATTACATCTAACTAAAAATACTGGATGCTTGTCTTATAAATTGTGAGCTCCTTATGTGCAATGTCCAGGAGGTATTTAACTTTGTCTTCTTACTGACTAACACCTTGATGCTTTATCGGTATTTAATAAATTCGAATAAATAAGTAAATGAGTAAGAAATGAACAGATATGCTCTGAATCCCTCACATTCAAAGATAATCCTATTGATACTGAACCTTAATTAAGCCAATTTTTCTCTCTTATGGTAATTATTTCCTTGCCTTTTCCCTAACTGCAACTCCCTTTCTTAACCTCTGTCTCAAAAGAAACCGTCCCTTTTGGGCTATGGTTTACAATTATAGGGAATTGCAAGGCTTATAGAAGATGCTGGTCTCATATGTCAAAGTAATAAGGTACTGATTGACATACTCTAATCAATTATTGGATATTTATTGGGGACAATGATTCGAATTTCAAATTGCATGCAAAACTGACATCATCCATTAAGAGATTGCCCAGGGACAGAACACTGAGATGGGGGCAGAATAGAATTCAAAAGAACTAGACGACTAGGAAGTCTAATACTAGAGGTGAGCGTCTAACCATGACCACAGAGGCCGTTCAGCCCTTCCCAGCCCCAGCCCCCTGCAAGGAGCTCTGGATGGTTGATGGTTGCTTAGCAACCTGCCAATCTCAGTTGCTTATAAAGGATTTCTGGCTTCTCACATTTTTCTTTTACCTTTTAGAACTGCCTTTGATATTCACTTATTAATCTCATTTCAAATGTCACTAAAAGTACTATTTGTTCAGAAAGCTAAACCCTATTGAAGATAGTTCAGTGGCTATGGAAAGTTGTGTGTCGCTGACCCCACAAACACAGGGACGATAGCTAAGGCAGCATTCTTTAAATGTATAAATCCTTCACCTCTAAATTCTGCTTGGATGCAAGAAATTGAATGCAAGGAAATATTTGGAAACTTGCTTAAATTATCTCCCTAATGTGTGTGTGTGTGTGTGTGTGTGTGTGTGTGTATATATATATATATATTTTTTTTTTTTTGAGACAGAATTTCAAGCTATCGCCCTGGGTAGAGTGCCATGGCTTCACTGCTCACAGCAACCTCAAAATCCTGGTCTTAAGTGATTCTCTTGCCTCAGCCTCCAAGTACCTGGGACTACATGCGCCTGCTACAACGCCCGGCTATTTTTGTTGTTGTTGTTGTTGTTGTTGTTGCCGTTGTCCTTGTTGTTTAGCAGGCCTGGGCTAGGTTCAAACCCACCATCTCTGGTGCATGTGGCTGGTGCTGTAACCACTGAGCTATGGGCACTGAACCCTAATATATAATATTTTTAAAAATCTGGAAGCAACCTTGAAGTTATACACAATGATTGGCTAAATACATGATCATCCATCCGTACATACATAAGTGGGGTACCACGCAGTGACCACCAAGACAGAAAACGGAAGGAAAAAAAGGCAGAGCAAGGCTGCTGAAGTAAAAACTGCTCAGACTCAGTTATGAAGTGGCATTAAGGAGCAAAAGCAGCCGGGTTCAGTGGCTCATACCTCTAATTCTAGCACTTTGGGAGGCCTGGGCAGAAGAATATCTAGAGCCCAGGGTTTTAAGACCAGCCTGAACAAGAGCAAGACCTGGTGTCTACAAAAAATGCTAAAATTAGCCAGGAATTATGGTGGGCACCTGAAGTTCCAACTGCTTAGGAGGCTGAGGCAGGAGGATTGCTTGAGCCCCTGAGTTTGAGGTTGCAGTGAGCTATGATGAAGTGAGTGCATCCAGCCTGGGTGACAGATTAGACCCCGTGAAGGAAGGAAGGAGGGAGAGAAAGAGAGAGGGAGAGAAGAAAAGTAAGAAAGAAGGGTAAAACTCTGAAGTTGAATAAATCAGGGTTTGAATTCTAGGTCCACCATTTGATTTCTGGGTGTTATTCAGTGTTACTTGGGAGGCTGAGGCAGGAGAATAAAAAAAAAAAAAAGAAACTGTGAGTGAATCATTAAGTGAGCTCCTTCTTTACACCTACCGGGGGGATCTTTTGATCTGATGCGGGGAGTACCCTCCAGAGACATACAAAGCTAGCATGCTAGTTTATATAATCGCTTCAATTATAAAATAAATAAATAAACAGAAGTTAACATTCTCATACGATCTATAAAAACATTGAAAAAGCAAACAAGTAAGCCTAGGTTGGGCCATAAACACTATCTGCAAGCTCTGAAGATGTCCCCAAGCTGGGGCTGACCGAGACTCAAGTGAGACCTGAAGCACTGCGCCCAACCCCCACTTGCCTTTTCCTTTCCATTCCTAGTTCTCTAAGTCTATTTCGAAAATCGAGGAGCTACGGCCTTAATTATGACCTTGTAGCTTTCCTGCTCTGACAGGTAACACGGACCCACAGACACTTCTCTGCATCTTTCATTGGATAAGATTCAGTTCTGGGATATCAACGAAGGTTAGTTGGATCACAAAGTCAAGAAAGTAAGTGAACTTGTTTCACTTGAAAGAAAGAAATGGCTGTGAAGTTCTCCTGGAGCCCAGGCATTCGCTCCCCTTCCTGAGTCTGTGTAATGTATGGAATTTAAGTACTTTTGTTATAATTGGCATTCTCTGGACTCATGTCAGTCACATGTTCTGAGATATATCTACAGAGGAGCATCACCCCTGCAATAGGTTCCAGGTTACCACTCAGGGCCAGATATTCCATCATGTGTGTCTATGACACACGTAAGCACCAATTTGACCTTTGGGAGACTGACAGAGAATTAAAATCTGAGCCCTTAGCCCCACTTTTTGGGGCGCACCAATGACAAGACAATAACAATAATAATGTAACTTTTATGTCACATCATACAATTTATAAAAGGCTTTGTGGTCTTACATTTGAATGTTGAGAATCTTTGTTTTATTTCGTATGATTTCTGCTAATCAAAAAGAAAAAAGACTAACATAATAAATTACTTGCCCAAATATACAGACATGAACTGCTTTGTTCCAGTGCTCTAGTCATTAAATGATGTTACTGTCCTCAAGTCTACAGTTTCACTACAACTGTGAACACAATTTAACACAACTTATATAGGAAGTAAATATTAGCTCATTGAAACTTTTGGTGTTGATGCTAAAATTAAACATGATGCTTCCTTTATAGAAGGTTTTGCTGAAATGGGTGTCAAGGAGCTAATTTATTGAGGCTCAAAGTAGGATGGAACCTCCTATCATGGATCATTTTTTTGTTTTTTAATCGCAGATCTTGATGTGTCCGTGCAGAAGCATTATTCATTGGTTTCAATAATCCTTTCTCAAGAGGCGGGTACAAAAAATAAACTACTATATTAAACACAGCAATCCTATTGCAAAGTTTCCTTTATGAGGAAATGGAAAGTTTTATATAAAACCTTCCATGGTATTTAAAGGGGTGGTGATAAAATTCCCATGGATTACATAGGGAGAGACGTAGACCCAATAGTAATCACAGCATGTTTTAGTAACACTCTACAGTCGCTGATTATATAGCCAAAATACCCTCTACGTGAGGTAGGGTGAGTTTTGCCATCCTTATTTTCCCTGTGAAGAAGTAAATATGCAGAGTGTTTCCGGGACGTGTCCCACGTCAGGCTGGTGAGTCATGGTGAGCTGAGGTTAAAACCCACAGCTCTGACTCTGTTATTCCTACAAGTTGCTACACTTCTTTCCAAGTTCCTATGTTAAAACATTGCTCTTCATGGTTCACAATTGTCATTTCTGATTAAATGTTTTTATTAAAATTATGATACCCTGTTGTGTTTACAGTTCATTTCTTCTGCTCCTTTCAGAACTTGGTAGACATCCACAGGACAGTCTGTCATGATTCTATGGCCAAGGGTCTATTTTCCTTCTATTTATTTATTTATTTATTTATTTTTAAGACAGAGTATCACTCTGTTGACCTGAGTAGAGTGCCATGGCATCATCACAGCTCACAGAAACCTCAAACTCTTGGGCTTAAGCTATTTTCTTGTCTCAGCCTCCCCAATAGCTGGGACGATAGGCGCCAGCCACAGCGCCCAGCTAGTTTTTCTATTTTTAGTAGAGACGGGGTCTTGCTCTTGCTCTGGCTGGTGTTGAACTCGTGAGCTTAAACAATTCACCCGCTTGGGGGCCTCCCAGAGTGCTAGGATTACAGGTGTCGACCCACCACGTCCAGTCTAGGGGTCTATTTTCTGATAGATATAGAGTAAAATAAAGAAGATCAGTGGAGAGAAGTCGAAAAAATAATGACATTTACATTCTAGGGTATGTGTACATACACAGTACATGGGTGTGCATGTACCTATCCTAGACTGAAAACACGCACACATACACACACATGCCCTAGGGAACCCATGTGTCTCAGAATGTACGAATGACTATTTTGAACTGAAATTGCTGGGGACTGAAATGAAGGCACCCAAAAATACCTGTGGAACAAACTACATAAGAGTTAGCAGCTACCTTAGCCGGAACAATTTTGGTTTTGTTTCCATTGTGGGCATACTTCTTTAACCCCTGAAAACATTTTGTTAATGATTCCTAAATGGAGAGGTCATTTCTGTGTATTTTAGGAGCACTGGTATTTAAGGCCCAGCTCCAGCAGGTAACCTTGGAGTAAGCCTTCAACCACTCGCTTTACTCAGATGTAAAATGAAGCAGGTTAGGGAACACAGGATGCTAAAAACCTTCACAAAGGCCTATTACGGATACACAGTATGGCTGGTACCAGGCCCTGCCAGATCACGGGGCCCCAGCCTTTGTCCCAATTTCCTAAATCCTTCACCCTCCCCACAGCTACTCTCTGATCCCTCGCAGTATGAGGATCAAATATAATGCACAGGAATTCTCTATAACCCAAAATGTTGGGGAGGTGGGGATGTAAGTATTTGTTATTTCCAAAGGTGAGATGGTTGGGTACAAGTGAGTCAAAACTGATTAGAAACAAGCAAGCAGTCACTGAAATTCCTGTGGCTTCTAAGACGGAGCATATATTTCAGTTAACCTTGAACGCAATTTAGTTTACTTCAGCCCCTAGTAGAAAAGTGAATTTTCTAGATGCAGGACAAAAATTAATTTTACTTAATTTTTTAAAAATACAGGTCATGCCTGTTCAAAATCTCTAGGAATCTATCGCAAAATGTGCTCTTGAATTCACATCTATCGCTGGAGAGAACGTAATGTATTATTCCCAGAAAACGTAACATGTCTTCAGTATCAGAGTATGGAGAAAATTTAACCTCATATGACATCTTCCTTCCTTTCATCTTTCAAGTTGTGAGAAGTTTTGAAATTATAGGACAGCAATAATGATAGCAAATACTTGCACCAGTGGCTGTGTGCCAGGTTTTGTTCTAAGCACTCTGCGTGTATTGAGTCATTAGATTTTCACAATAACCCTTTGAAGTAAATGCACCTTTTTTACTCATTTTATGAGTGCAAAAAGTGAGGCTCAAAGTCACACAGCTAATAAGGGGCAGAGCTTCGGGATTTGAATGCAGGTTGTCTGGCTCCCATCTGGGCTCCTGACCATGGCCTGATACCACCACTTTTCACAAGGGAACATGACTCTCCCAATCGGATCAGTGCTGATCTTTCACATGTTTTCTCCAGGTTACTTTCTTCCTTGTGTGGTGCCCAGGAGATTATAAACGGAACAGAGCAAGGTGGCTCCTGCTTCTTCCCCGTTGCCCTTCACAGTATTCCCAGCCAGCCAACATGAGCTGGGAAAGTATTAGTCTCTGCATCAGCAGCACAGTGTCTTTAAAAATTTATGCCTGCAAAAGCCATAAGCATATTAGAAAATCCAATTTTAAAAGATATTTATAAATCCTAATAGCATTTTATCAATTTTGGTAAAAAAAAAAACAAAAAACAAAAAACAAAAAAAACCCCCACCAAAACCTTTATTCTTCATCAGAGACATTCTTCACCTTTAATTGTAAGAGAAAAAAAAGGAAAGTACTGTTTGGGATTCCAAACTAAATATACCTGATTTTATCATGATTCTTTGTTGTCATAAATAAATTTCTTGAGCAAAAATTATCTTCTTTTCAAGGTGCACATTCTCTGATGGGCTTTGCAATGGTGCTCACTAGCAAGAGTGTTACTGGCAATGTTTTTGTATAATTTAGATAGTGGATTTAAGAGTTAACATTTAAGAATTTCTTTCTTTCTTTCTTTCTTTCTTTCTTTTTTGAGACAGAGTCTCAAGCTATCACCCTGAGTAGAGTGCTGTGGCATCACAGCTCACAGCAACCTCCAACTTGGGCTTAAGCCATTCTCTTGCCTCAGTCTCCCCAGTAGCTGGGACTACAGACGCCCACCACAATGCCTGGCTATTTTTTGGTGTAGATGTCCTTGTTGTTTGGCACCTGGGCTGGGTTCAAACCTGCCAGCTCTGGTGTATGTGGCTGGCACCCTAGCTGCTGAGCTATAGGTGCAGAGCCAACATTTAAGAATTTCTATAATATCTCACACTGCTGTATAGCAAACTATTTGCATCAGGAAAAAAATCTGCCTTTTTCTTACTGCCCATCTTGTCTGTTAGAATAGGATTTTGAACAGTTTTTTGAAGTCCTTTATTTTCCATTTTTTTTCATTCTTTTAAATGCTGGGTCAAAGTATTTTTAGTGTACTGAAAAGCTAAAGCAACGTTTTATTGGGCTGGTTAATGGTTAGTGTGACATCTATAAGTCACTGATTTCTGAGTTGTGAAATAAAGACTTCCTTTTGCAAAAGATATATTAAAGGGCCATTTAAAGCACATAGATCATTAAATTATTTAACAGGCATTTGGTTCAGATCAAGGTGTTGTTCTAGATATGAGGACACTGCAGTGAATAAAAACTTCTGCTCTGTGGAGCTTATATTTGGGGGGGGGGTTCAGATTTTATTGGCTTTCTCTATTATCAAGAGAGTGATCAGCTCCGTCGTAGGTGTCCATCAAAAAAATGAGTGTTTTTTTTTGTTGTTGTTGTGTTCTGAATGTTTGTGCTCCTCCAAAATTCCTACGTTGAAACCTAATCATTAACGTGATGGCATTAGAAGATGGGAACTCTGAGAGGTGCTGAAGTCGCCAGGACAGAGCCTTCCTGGGGTTGGGATCAGGGCCGTTTTGAAAGAGCCTTGAAGAAACTGGTTAGCCCATTTGTCTTTCTGCCCGTGAGGGTGCAGTGCCTGTGAGGCACCATCCGTGAAGCAAAGACCAAGCCCACAGCAGACACTGCGTCTCCTGATGCTGGTTCTTAGACTTCACAGCCTCAGAATTGTAAACAATGCATATCCGTTACCCAGTCTAGGGTATTTTGTTACAGCAATCTGAACTGACTACTATATATACATCAAGATGAAACCGTTCACCTTGTCTAGGAATCCATGTTCATGAAACGGCATTTGGACATAGAGGATGTGCTTGCCTGAGCCTCAGTACTCTATTATCTCATCTGTGGTTATAAGTCTGTTCTCCTTGGATGGACACTGCTTTTTTTTTTTTTTTTTTTAAGACATACTCTACCACTGTGGGTACAGTGCCATCTCAAACTTTTGGGCTCAAGGATCCTCTTGCCGCAGTTTTGCTATTTTTAGTAGAAAGGGGGTCTTGCTCTTGCTTAGGCTGGTTTCTAACTCCTGAGCTCAAGCAATTCACCTGCCTCAGCCTTGTACAGTGCTGGGATTACAGGTGTGAGCCACCGCACCAGGCTACATTCCTTTTTTTGATCAGATTATTAAGGAGGTTCAGTATTTTTCAAGTAGGGCCATTTTTTCTATTTTTGGTGGAATAATATTTCTTTGTGTTAGACTGTCCCAGGTTTTAAAAGACATATAACATCCCGGGAAGCATGTACAGTATATTAAAAACTAATAGTGACTTCTAGTCTTTGTGACAACCCAAACAACCCCCACGTTCCCAAACACCCACAAGGGCTGTTTAGGTTGAAAAATCACCAGATATTACATATTCCCTTGATTTTTTGTTTGTTTGTTTGTTTTTCTTATGGTACTATTACTACTTACAGAGAATAGGCAGATGGGACTGGAATCTTAGGCAGGTTACTTGAGGGAGTATCTGAGAAAAATAGAGGAGTAGAAAGAAGGCCAGACAATGAGATATCTAGATTTAAGTTCAGAAGTTCAAGCCGTTCTGGTTGATGACAAAGTTCAACTGTGGCCGTGGAAGTGAATGGCTCATGTGGGTGGAGATGAATCTCATTAGAGATGAAAAGGTCAAGGAATGAAACGACCCTGTTGTTAGATGAGTTATTCTCATGTACAATGAAAAGGACTCACGATAAGGGCAGGATGTGCCAAGAAGGAGAAACTATGTCAGGTAAGAGAACTTTAAAAAATGGACCTGCCGTATCGCATTTTAAAAGCTATTCAACATCTCTAATAGTCAGGAAAATATAAAGTAAAAAATAATTAGGTTCTTTTCGTTTTGTTTTGTTTTGCCAGTTTGATATACATTAAAAGATTGATAATTTCACACATGGGGGCATAGGAGGCAGGCAGCCACTTATGTGTCACTGTAGGAAATGCTGCCAATTGTTTTGGAAAAAGATCTGGCATCATATATGACTTTTTCCATCCTACTTTTGAAAAGCTATTCTGAAGAAATATAGTTACTAGGATGAAAGCCATATGTACATTTTTTTTGTTTGTTTATTCTCAGACAGAGTTTTACTTTGTCCTCCTTGGTAGAGTGCTGTGGCGTCACAGCTCACAGCAACCTCAAACTCTTGGGCTTAAGTGATTCTTTTGCCTCAGCCTCCTAAGTAGCTGGACTACAGGCGCCCGCCACAACACTTGGCTATTTTTTGTTGCAGTTGTCATTGTTGTTTAGCTGGCCTGGGCTGGGTTCGAACCCTCCAACCTTGGTGTATGTGGCCAGTGTCATAACCACTGTGCTACGGGTGCCGAGACAGCTATTCAAGTTTTAATTCAGATGTTCACAAGAGGTTTTGCTACAGTGAGATATACCTCATGGAGAATTTTCCTCTTTATGTGTATGAGGTCTCCATTCAAAGATTTTTTTTTTTTTTTTAATTACTTTAGGAAGTAGTTATCTCTAGTTAGGTAACAATTGAAAAACAGTATTCAGAATGTAACAAGCACACTCCGGCACCTGTCTTATGTCATTGCCTGAGAAGTGCCCTAAACCTCTTCACAGTGTCTCTAGATATTGCCTGGAACCAGGGTAATGTTTCACCAAGGACAGCTCATCTGTACAGTATTATGAGTCATGAAAACAGGTAACAAAAAGTAAGAAATAGAAGGCATATGTGAGGAATTAATCTTCCTAACCCAAGGTAATGAAGAAGTGATGCATGTGAGTGGTGTGCTTTGCAGAAGCTGGGATATAAAATCACTCCTTCAGCAACATTGTCAGAGTATTCCTGTTTTTTTTTTTTCCTCCACCCATTTTTGAGCTAATGTCTTATGGTAGGAGCTGTGAACCTGGGAGTCATCTGTGAACTCCACCCCTTACTTCCAGTTCCACAGGAACAATAAGTAGGTGGATAGGTGTGCAGAGGGTGGTGGCCCTGTCACATCCATCATGTCCTCGCCAGTCCAGTTGTTGAGCCAACAGAAGGTTGCAACCCTATAAGGAATAAAGGACATTTTCTACCCACCTTATTATCTTCTATTATACACAATTAGAAAGTTCACTGGTCACATGATATTGTAAGGGCATTGACTTCGGAATCAAATCCTACATTTATAGTTTCTAATAGTATGACTTAGAGTGTTATTTTGTCCTTCCATTCTCGATCTCTTTGCTTATAAAAATAAGGATTATACTACAGGCATAGAACTTTTGTCAAGATTAAATAAAAAAAATATGTTAAAAGCTCCTGGCACAAAGCACGCTCAGAAAACATTGACCTCATATTTTCTTACTCTACCTATTTCACCCGGTTTGACCCTGGTCTCTCATTTATTTTTTGTCTCACTGTCCAGTTCACTTTCTGTCCTTCCTTGCCTTGTTTTTTTCTCTAAATGTATTCCCACCCACCTCACCCCCCTGGTACAATTGTGATTTTTTTTCTTCCTTAAAATGAGATCTGACAATGAAGTGCAAAACTCAAACTTGAAAAAGTGTTACAGACCTCATAGCTGAACATCTCTACGTTCACCTTCGAAATCCTCCCCTTGGCTGTCTGGTGACTGTAATTATATTCAGCAATGTAGCACTTTTTCTAGGATGACTTCATAAACTTAATTGTCAGATTTTGTATGTGAGGGCATATCTCTTTTAGTAAAAAAGCTAGTTTGTAATTTTCTTTAATTCACATCAAACAATATAAAGTTCAAAATAAATCCACATATTTACTTTTTTTTTTTTTTTTTTTGAGACAGATCTCACTATGTCGCCCTGGGTACAGTGCTGTGGCGTCACAGCTCACAGCAACCTCAAACTCTTGGACTTAAGTGATTCTTGAGGTGACTCAGCCTCCCAAGTTAGCTGGGACTACAGGCACCCGCCACAACACCCAGCTATTTTTTGTTGCAGTTGTCATTGTTGTTTAGCAGGCCCAGGCCAAGTTCGAACCTGCCAGCCTCCGTGTATGTGGCTGGCGCCCTAACCACTGAGCTATGGGAGCTGAGCTCACATATTTACTTTAAAATGTACAGTCTCTAAGTTTGAAATATCTCAGGTCGATTTTAATTTAAAGCAATCTCTTAACTTTGAACACCAATTCATTCTAAAATAGTCCAAAATAGGATATATATATAAAGTATGAGAAGAGGTGGCCATATTTACCTAGAATCTAATTGGAACTATGATGCCATAATTGAAAAACAGTCTTAAGTAAATATTGTAATTATTAAAAGTATAGAGCAAAAATTTAAATCGATGAAAGATACCCCATCCAGAAAGAAAATTTTAAATTTATTCATCTGCTTTTCACATATACATAACCAGAGTCCTTATGTCTGGAAAGATGTTTTGTATTTTTCTGTTTGTTATTTGTTCCTTATATTATTTTCTCATATAAGAAATGTTGCTTTGATACTTTTGAGAACAATCAAGACCCCAGATAGTTCTGTCACAGAAATGCTGGTGGCAGTGATAGTTTCTGCAGCATACATCTGAACTAGAGAGGCCTGGCTATCCAGAAACTCCATAGTTAACAGTCCAACAACGTGGAAGCCATGAAATATATTCTCATCCTTAAGTTATGTTTTATGAAAACACACACACAACTATCCATAAAGTGGTCATTGCTATTGACAAAAGTAAACTAATTATTTTACACACAGAGGCCAAATTCTGAAATTAACTGAAACCAATGAGTATCCTGATAAATTATTGACAAATGGGGAGGAGAGTTGCTGTTGCTGTTTTTAATAATGATTTAGTGACTTTACATCAATTCTCTGGTACTTAACATAAATTCTTATAAATAGCTCTCACATGCTGCGAAGAGCAGTCATTTAATTGATAGATGGATCCATTCTTTCTTTGAGTAAATATTTCTTGAGTTTTTACTATGGGCCAGGCAGAAGGCTAAGATAAAATCCAGAGCCCAAACTCAAGCAAATTCCATAGTTATTGTTCACATGAAACTGAGGATCTAGTGTAGATGGAAGTGTGAGATCGGAAATATATGTTAATCAAAGAAAAGTAAGATTACAACTGTGGTAAATGATGCGAAGGAGAAGTAGGTGATGCTGTGAAAATTAAGCTGGAGAAAAAGTTGGAGAAAGCTTCTCCGTGGAATCAAAGGCAGGACTGGAATCTGAAGACAGAATGAATAAGCCTGGTGAGGAGGCAGAAAGGCAGCTTCCTGGGCAGGTGGAACAATCTGGGAAGCCTCTGTGATGGGAGTAAGCATCTCCCATTTCAGGGAAGGAAATGGTACAAGATGAGGTTCAGGAAGGAGGGAATTCAGGTGATGCAGGGCGTTGTAGGCCAAATTAAAGGTTTAAGGTTTTTCAAGAGTTATTGAGGCCGGGTATGGTGGCTCACACCTGTAATCCTAGCACTTCAGGAAGCCAAGGCAGAAAAATTGCTTGAGACCAGTTTGAGCAACCTAGGGAGACTCCATCTCCACAAAAAAATAGAAAAAGTAGCTGAACCATGGTGGTGCAAGCCTATAGTCTCAGCTACTCAAGACACTGAGGCAGGAGGATTCTATGAGCTCACAAGTTTGAGGTTACAGTGAGCTATGCTGCTGCTGCTGCTGCTGCTGCTGCTGTAGCCTGGGTGACAAAGTAAAACCCCATCTCAATTAGTCAATCAATAAATACAGGCAAAACCAATGTGGTGTTAGAAGTGAGGGTAGTGGTTATACTGGAAGTGGAAAGTGAGGGGCTAGTGATTGGAAGGTGGCATTGGGTGGACCTCTGCAGTGCTGGCATCCCTCTATTTCTTAACCTGGGTGGTGGTTAAACAGGTGTTGGATTTGTGATAATCCATTGAGCTGGATATTTATGTTTTATATCATAATATGTAGTGTATGGGATGATACACATATATAGGTATATTTGTGTGTATAATATCATACTTTAAAACATATATATTTTTTGAGACGGAATCTCACTATGTCACTCTTGGTAGAATGCCATGCGTCACAGCTCACAGCAACCTCAAAGTCTTGGGCTTCAGCAATTCTCTTGCTTCAGCCTCCCATGTAGCTAGGACTACAGGTACCCGCCACAATGCCCAGCTAAAAATGTTACAATATTTTTAAAGAGTAGCTTGGTAGAGTTATTGAATTGATACAGAGAATTAGTTAGGAAGCAATGGTAATAGTCCAGGGAGGAGAAAATGATTGCTCCTTGACCCTTGTTAATGACAGTGAAGATGGAAAGAAATGGACTTGAGTGCTATGCTGTCATGGCTCACAGCAACCTCAAACTCTTGGGCTCAAGAGACCCTCATCCCTCAGTAGCTGGAACCACAGGCACCTGCCCCAATGCCTGGCTAATTTTTCTTTTTTTTTTAGTAGAGATGGGGTCTCACTCTTGCTCAGGCTGATCTCAAATTCCTGAGCTCAAGCAATCCACCCACCTAGGCCTCCCAGAGTGCTGGGATTACAGGCGTGAGCCACAGTACCCGACAGAGGGCTATTATTTGGAGACATATTCAGCAGGATTTGGTGGTGAATGAGCCATGCAGTGTAAAGACCGAGATGTCACGGATGATTCCTAAGAGTGAATGAATTGTGCAGGAAAAGAGGCTGTCCTCTGGGAGCAGCAGCGCAGCACGAAATGGATGAGGAAAAGGCAAAGTTTTAATGTCTGGTAGCAGAAAAGTAAAGGGTCAGCCAAGGAACAGCTGTTAGAAAAGAAGGGAGAGAGGATTATGCCTGTTCAGAGAGAAGAGAAAATTCGACAAAGTAGTTGTACAGAGTAGAAAAGTGACCTAAAGAAGTAGAGTAGGACCATTGAATGGTGCTGGCAACCCTTTTGAAATTGATCATTATGAGTTTGTTTTGCCTCGCAGAGTGACTTGTTCCAGCAACACTTGCCTGCTCTTGTCCAGATATGAAGAGAACCAGTGATTAGGATGACACATGACTGGAATTTTGCCAGATGGGTATGATGGGAATAGTTTGGGGGATAATATCTAGGTCAAAATAGATCACTAAGTGATTGTGATAAACTCCAATTTTCCTGTCTCTTCATAGGAAAGAGACTCTTCAATAGGCACCTGTCTCAGAGCTCCCTGAGAGTACAGAAATTCACTTGAGAAAGAGATGAGGGAAGCCAGCATGATGAAGGTCAGAGGTCTCCAGAATTCCTCCCCTCCTCTCCTAGGCACACGCTCCATTGCTGCTGCAGCCGCAGTTACATCTTACCATTTCTTCTTCCCTTTCCCTTTTTTCTTTTGTTTTTGAGACAGAATTTTGCTCTGTTGTCCCACTAGAGTGCCATGGCATCAGCCTTGCTCACAATAATCTCAAACTTCTCCTCAGTCTCCTCAGTGGCTGGAACTACAAGTGCCAGCCAGGACACCTGCTCATTTTTCTATTTTTAGTAGTGATGGGGATCTCACTCTTACTTAGGCTGGTCTTGAACTCCTGATCTCAAGTATTCCACCCACTTGGCCTCCCAGAGTGTTAGAATTACGGGTGTGAGCCACCACACCAAGTACCTGGAGCCTTTCCTTATCTTCCTCTTTATTGTTTTTTGTTTTTCCCTAAGTCCATTTTTTCCTCCTATGTCCTCTCTCTTTGTGGAGACAATATGGGAAACACAGTATGAAATGGGCACACTAAAGTTGTATAGGTCCACTGGCTAATTTGGGTCTGGAGGAACTGAATTGAGAGGACCCAAGCATTTCGTCTTTTGGGGCACTTCATTTCACATACAGTTTTCAGGCTTTAGTAACCAGTAGGACTCAATACAAAGACAGCAAGTCCATACAATTTCAGGGTCTTACCATCTAGCATTTGGCAAAACTACAAAGAAAGCTACTTTAATTTTGGGGTGTGCTTATCTTCCTCCCTCTCTCTTCTGCTAATACCTCGTTTGTCTATTCATTTAGTCTTTTTGTCATTTATTCCACAAAGATATTTTGGGTAACTACTATGCAGCAGACATGGAGCTAGTTTCTTCCAGCAATTCACATATGGGGGTCTTCCCACTCCAAAGGACTACGGCCCTCGCATATTATCCTTCTCTCTTCCCTGACTTAAACCGCCACTTCCTGTGGAATGTTGATTAGATTTTTAGTTTAGCAACTCATTCCAACATGTGTGTAACTGGTAATAACTACAACCATATGCCAAGCTGTCGCTTCTGTAAGTAGTAAATATCCAGCACATTTAGTCTTCACAACATGTATGGGGGTAAGGACAATTATTATGTGCATTTGGAAAATGAGAAACCTGAGTCATGGAGAGGTTAAATAACATGCTCAGCTGGAGCGTAGGCAGAACTCAACCAAGTAGTGTTTCCCCAGAGCCTGTGTTCTTAATCATCAGATATAGGTTCAGGCCCACCCCTGAGGCTGGTGGTGAGGAGAGAAGGCGTGCAGCATTTCTAACAGGCTCTATTAACGGCTGAAATTTGCTTTCTGCCATGAATTGACTTATTCATTCTTTTTTTAAGAGGGTGGGGGACAGACCCTGGGTAGAGTGCCATAGCATCATCATAGGTGTACACAATCCTCTTGCCTCAGCTTCCTGAGTAGCTGGGATTACAGGCATGTGCCACCACATTTGGCTAGTTTTTCTATTTTTGGTAGAGATGGGCCTTGCTCTTGCTCAGGTTGGTCTTGAACTCCTGAGGTCAAGCAGTCCATCCAGCTCAGCCTCCTAGAGTGCTAGAATTGCAGGTGTGAGCCACAACCTCCGAGGCATTCTTATCCTCAGTGGTCCGGAAGTCATTAGGGCAGGATTGTTCTGTTAGTATTGGATTATATATAAATACTAAGAAAAAGTAAGTACTTTTATATATTATAAAAATTATATGTAAATACTATATTTGCATAGTATATAGTATAATATATTTATATGTAAATACTAAGTAAAAGTTTTTTATGATTCTTAATTGATGAAAGACTCCTTTACGGCCACTGGGATTGATAATGATGAGAGCACAGGATTTATGGATTCCTGGACCTAGTCCACCTGACTGAGGAATATTGAGAACTACCCAAAGAAGCAGAAGAGGAGGGACGAACACTTCGAGAGACAGAAGAACTGGAGCTAGGTGGTCCAGTCAGACCATTAATCTAATCTAATCTAATCTAATCTACTCTAATCTGATCTAATATCTGGGAGAGACCGAGAACATGGAGCTAGGTGGTCCGGTCAGATCATTAATATAATATCTAATTTCTATTGAACTGAGGAATTAGAGGAAATGTTTGTGAAACTTTTATAACCAGCATTCTGTTGGGAACATTGTTAAAACCAGTGGATTAGTTCTTTATTTATTCTAGAGAAGAGAAAAGAAAATGGAAGAGGCAAATAATATGAAATTCCCAAGATGCTTAATTCTTCTATTTGGTAGAAAGGTGGGGAAAAAAGTATTAGCTTTCAATCCCACCAGCAGTGTAAAAGTGTTCCCTTCTCTATCCAGTGTACTCAATACTAATATGAAACCAATAGATAAACTGCATGCCCAGCCAGAGAAAAACACAAATTCAAGTAGGCGGAGAAATATAAGGAGGAAGGGGGATTAGTGTTTTCTCAGCTAAAGGCACAAGGTAAAGGTCTACAGCACATCCCCTGGATGAAAGGCTCAGCGACAAACTTGGACTTCACCTAATGAGAGTAGGCAATGTAACCTAGTCCTTGGCATACCTTCCTATTAATCTGAAATTTAAAACGAAGCAGTGTGGGTTTAATATACAAGCACATGAAGAGAGAGAGTACACTTCTCTATCTCCCCTTCACTGATTTTATTCATTCTGACATTCATCTCATAACGTCACTCATGTATTTATTTTTGCTCTATTTTTATGTGCCCTATTGTGTTATAATTTGTTCACTCATTTATTTAGGCATCTACTAAACAAATACTTGTTGCATGTCTCTTATCTGCCATGTAATGTGCGGCGAATACTATAGAAAATTAGGCAGGCAAGATTCCTTGTCCACAGTGCTTAGAGTCACTCTAAGGGGACAGAGGCGATAGGCAGAGGGAATCAGTTAACACATAAACGAATGAGATAAATGGAGATAATGATAAGTTATATAAAAAATGAAACCAGGCTCAGCACCCGTAGCACAGTGGTTATGGCGACAGCCACATACACCGAGGCTGGTGGGTTCGAAACCGGCCTGGGCCTGCTAGACAACAGTGACAGCTGCCAACAACAACAACAAAAAAATGAAACTGGATGACATGTTGGAGAGGGACTGGCTGGGAGATTATTTTGATTAAATAATCTGAGAGAATTGCATGACAAAAAAAAATGATTGAGTGAGTGAATGATTAGAGAAGATAACAGGTATACAATAAATAATAAAATGTAACATGTGGTCAATGTCATGATGACATTTCTAATAAAGAACTCTGCGAGCATAATACATGTATAATATATAATTATATATTGTAATTTATAATACATAAAGATAATTATAATTTATAATATATTATAAATATAAATAATTTTGATAATTGTAATTTATCATATATAAAACAACTGGAAAGAATTTCTAGTTTGTATACTCACATGCTTAACGTTACTGACCTGTACATTTAAAAAAGCTAAAGGTGGTACATTTTATACCATGTGATTTTCACCACAATAAAAAAAATTCTTTAGTTACTTAAGGCCTCAAAATCGTTTTGGTGCTTTGTATTGAACTTCTAAAGGTTGTTTTTTTTCCTGTGTTTGTGTTCACATGTTAGGCTGCAGGCAAAAAATTCAAGATCTGACAATTAAGTTTGCCAACTCATCCTAGAAAAAGTGTTACATTCCTCATTGTTGACTATCCCTACGGTCACCTTAGAAGTCCTCTCCTTGGGAAGATATGCCCCAAAGCCAGCACCTAGTGCACCCTTCAAAGCAATTTTGTTTTGTTTTCTTCTGTTTTTGAGACAGAGTTTTACGTGGTTGCCCTCCCCAGAGTGCTATGGCGTCATAGTTCACAGCAATCTCAAAGTCTTAGGTTCAAGTGATTCTCTGGTCTCAGCCTCCGGAGTACCTGGGACTATGGGCACCCACCACAGCGCCCAGCTATTTTTAAGAGACGAGTCTCGCTCTTACACAGGCTGCTCTCAAACCTGTGAGCTCAGGCAATCCACCTGCCCCGGCCTCCCAGAGTGCTAGGATCAAAGCAATTTTGTAATTTTTTTTCTGGAATGTCCATCAGACATATTGTTGTAGAAGGCCTGACAATTAAGTTCGTGAACTTAATTGTGTTTTTGTTGGCAGCACTGTACAAACAACTTGGTGAGATTTCATAACCTTGGTGTATCGGTTTCTCATAGCTATCTTTGTGTTGATGTGTGGCAGTATCTTGCTGAGTGGCATTCATTATTGTCATTGCATTTTGTGTACCATAGGATGACCACTCTGATGGTCATTCCAGAAAAAGAGTTCCAAATTGGTCAGGTATAAATATTTAAGATATTTATAACTTATAATGGGTTTATTGGGATGTAACCCCATAAGAAGTTGAGGAGTTTCTGTATCTGCTTGGATCCTTGTTTACATCATTTACGTAGACCTTGGAAATATGTCCTATGTTCATGATCATGGGACTGAACAACAAGCTAGCCTAAACAAGGGGGATTTGTCACTTACTTCTTCAGTTTTGTCCCTCTGGAAATATCAGCATCTGCATGTTGAAAAAGATACCATTATATCAGCTTCCCAATCAGATGTCACCTGATCATAGGAACTCTTTTGATCCTTCCCTGCGTCCTGAGACTTTTTTTAGATCTACATATTTACAAATGTCCAGACCAACACATTTGAATTACTAAGTTTAACATATTCAATATACAAAAGTTAAATATGTTTGATGTATAAGGTTTTCACCTATTTTATATGAATTAAATTAACTATAATTAAACAGTATAGCCAAGTCAATATTGTTTAGTGTTTAACAATATTTCACTGCTACACAATCTGTTTTGGGGGATATTAAATCACATGAAAACACATTACGCAAATAACTTAATCTCTTTCTCAACTATACTGGGTTCACAAGTACTGAGATAGAATATGTAATCTTAAATATGTTTAACTTTGAAAGTCTCATTTATTGACTTTTATAATTATTGATTTTTCTTCAGCTTTTTAGAACTTTCCTGCTAGGTATCTGTATGTTGTGATAACAAGGGAGACATACCTTTGAATATATGAAGCTGGCTCATTCCACATGATGAATTTGGGAAACTGTTTCTCAGATTTCTAGACAACATACTAAATATATGGGACCATCTGCTGGTGAAGGATGATAGTCCTACAAACTGGGTTTATTGGAACTTGTAATTGCCCAGGTTGGAGGGTATGAGGATTATGAAGCCCTTGAGGGTATAATCGAAATCTTGCTATCAGAATAGGCAGATTGCTTACAGGTTGCAACAGAGTGGTCTCAGGCAGGAAAGACAATGAAGAGATAATTACAAAACAAGTATGCCACCTAGACAACATCTAACAGGTACAGAATTGTTTAACATTGATGTACTAAAATGTTTCATGAACAGAGACTGGGGCTGTCTTCTTCATTTCTGAATCCCTAATTGGTACCGTGAAGTGCCAACAAGTATTAACTGACCGACTGAATAACCATAACTGGTTTAGACATTTCTTCCTGAAAACATTTGAAAATTTGCCTTGTTCTTCCCTCCCATAGGACCACATCCATAATTTATAATACAAACAATGAAAAATAAAATATGGTAGGTAAATTCCTTTTTTAGGTGAAAAATGCATCCATTTGGTTAACCAGAAATGTTGAGTCAGTCAAAAATATACTTAACATTTCAGTTAAAAATAGTAGTCACAAAAATGGCCTAAATTTGTGAAAAATAAAAGGTGATATGATGTGAAACTTAGTAAATGTGGAATGTAAATGTCTTAGCATAATAACTAAGAAAATGCCAGGAAGGCTATGTTAACCAGTGTGATGAAAATGTGTCAAATGGTCTATGAAACTAGTGTATG
>CAUYPK010007615.1:0-13176 GCA_963574355.1 Loris lydekkerianus | reverse complement strand
AAAAAGAAAGAAATAAAATTACAGCCCAATATATGTAAGGAGCACAAATGCAGAATTCCTTAACAAAATGCTACAAACCTGATTAAATAGCATGTTAAAAAGAATCATTCTTTTCTTTTCTTTTCTTTTTTTTTTTTTTTTTTGAGACAGAATCTCACTATGTCACCCTTGGTAGAGTGCTGTGCTGTCACAGCTTACAGCAACCTCCAACTCTTGGGCTTAAGCACTTTCTCTTGCCTCAGCCTCCCAAGGAGTTGTCGTTGTTTAGCAGGCCCGGGCTGAGTTCGAACCCACCAGCCTTGGTGTATGTGGCTGGTGCTGTAACTACTGTGCAACCAGCGCTGAGCTCTTAAAAGGATCATTCATCATGATCAAGTGAGATTTATCCTAGGGATGCAAGGATGTTTCAACATATGCAAATCTATACAAGTTATACAGTGTATTAACAGAATGTAGGACAAAACCATATGATCATCTCAGCAGAAGCTGAAAAAGCATTTGACAAAATTCAACATCTTTTCAGGATCAAAACCCAACAAATTAGGTATAGAAGCAATATATACATATCTCAACACGATAAAGGCCATATGTGACAAACCCACAGATGATACCATACCCAATTGTAAAAAGCTGAAACTGTTTCCTCTAAGATCAAGAATAAAACAAGGATGCCAACTCTCAGCATTTGTAAGTATTCAGAGAGTTTAGCAAGTTTTTTGTTGTTTTTTTGAGACAGTCTCACTTTGGTGCCCTTGGTAGAGTGCCGTGGCATCACAACTCACAGCAACTCAAATCTTGGGCTCAAGTGATTCTCTTGCCTCAGCCCCCCAAGTATCTGGGGCTACAGGCACCTGCCACAACATCCGGCTATTCTTTTTTTTTTTTTTTTTTTTTTTTGGTTGTAGTTGTCATTGTTGTTTAGCAGGCCTTGGCCGGGTTTGAACTTGCCAGCCTTGGTGTACGTGGCTGGCACCCTAACCACTGTGCTATGAGTGCCAAGCCGAGTTTAGCAAGTTTTCATTTTAAAGGACTTCTTTCAATTTTTTTCCCAGAGAATTGGAGACAGTAAGGAAAGTGTAATTTTTGGCTAACAGGAAGCACTTCATAAGGTTCCTTAATTATGGTCCCAGCAAATTGAGTACCTCTGCTGCTAGAAAGATATGTAGGAAATTTCAAAATAGGAAAGTATGTTTTTAGCCACAATTAAGAGCCCCTGCTTTTCAACCAGGGGAAGCTTTTGGCCATCCAATGAAAAGGCAAAAAACAGAAAGTATGTATTCAAATTCTCATAATTTAGGGAGTTTTATATAGTCAATTTGTAATGTTCAGCGTCCCCAAGACTGTAGTACTTTTTTTTGTTGTTGTCTTGAGACAGAGTCTCACTATATTGTCTTGGGTAGAATACCGTGGTGCCACAGCTCCCAGCAACCTCAAACTCCTGGGCTTAAGTGATTCTCTTGCCTCAGTCTCCCAAGTAGCTGGAACTACAGGTGACCACCACAATGCCTGGCTATTTATTTTTGTTATTGTTGCTGTAGTTGTCATTGTTTGGCAGGCCCAAGCCGGGTTCAAACCCGCCAGCCCCTAGCTGCAGAGCTACAGGCACTGCCAAGCGTGAGTCACTGAGTCCAGCTCAAACATAATTTTAAAGGTCAAACTTGTAACTAGAGAAATGCACATTAAAATAATATTGACATGTCCTTTCTTATCTATTAGATTGGTAAAAATTAAAAGTATGACAATATATTATGTTGGTGAGGCTGTGGGTGAACAAGCACTCTTGTAATCTCTGTTGGGAATGCAAACTGTTTTAATCCTTCTGGAGAGGAACTAGGCAATATCCAACAATACCCTGAAGATACATCTCCAACAGAGTGTCTCATGCCTGAAACCCTCACACTCTGGAATGCCAGGACGGGCAGATTACTTGAGTTTAGGAGACCGGCTTGAGCAAGAGTGAGACCCTGTCTCTACAAAAAAAAAAAAAAAAAAAAAAAAAGAAAGAAAGAAAAGGAAAAAAGAAAAGAAAATAAAGAAGAAAAACTGAGGTAAGAGGATCCCTTGAGCCCAAGAGTTAGTTAGAGGGTGCTGTGAGCTTTGATGGACGACATGGCATCTACCCAGGGTGACAGAATGAGACTCTGTCTCAAAAAAAAAAAAAAAAAAAAAAAGGAAAATATAATATATAAGGTTATTCATTACAGCGTTGTTTGTAATCACAAAATATAAGCATCTATCCATAGGACAATGGTTGAAGGAACTCTAGTATATGCACACAATGGAGTACTACACAGATATTTAAAAGAGGGATACCGTGAACTGATACGGAGTAATTTCTAGAACATATTGTTAAGTGAAAAAAGCAAAGCTGTAAAAAGCATGCTGTCCTTCACTGAAAGAAATGGTATAAGAAGACATATGTGTACCTGCTCATTTGTGCAAAAAAAAAAAAAACTACTGAGATATAAATCGGAAACTTAATTACCTATAGGGGATGGAAAGGAAAGGGACAGGATAGTAGGAATAAGGAAGTAAGTGGCACTTCTCTCAGTAGACTTTTTCCTACAGCCTTGATTCCTGGAACCATGCTGAGTGCTGTGTGGAGGAACCCTAAATGGCATACAAAGTAGCCATGAGCCTGCCTGTGTTAAACAATGAATTGCACAATGCCACTGCCGAGCAAGCGTGGGAAAGAAAAGAAGTAGCCTAAGTGTTCCAATTACCAATAAAGGTACTAGAAATACAAGAGGTGGAAGAGATTTCTCTTCCTGGTTCTCAGGAGCTCCCCTCACCAGGCTTCTGTGGTACCCTCGGCTTTGGCAGCACATCTCTGAGTGGTCAGAAGTGCCCAGCAGCCAGCTCCATGTGGCACATCCCTATGAACAGCTTCCCCCAGCATCCCTCCAGTAGCTTTGTGAATTCCCAAAGCACAACTCCTGCTTGTGGACAGCTTCCTTCTGCATCACAGAGGGAAGATTTCCATCAAGCCTCGGCAAGACAGCACTTCAGCAATCTTCTCTACCATCCATCAGTTCAGGGCTATGCCCTTTCCAATGACATCTCTATGCCAATGAGAGGGAGTGGAGAGATGGAGAGTGGCCTCTTTCTTAGGTGCTTTACCTCAACACTGGGGACAATGGCTACTCCCTATATCTGCTATTCCTGTCTTGGGGGGGTGCGGAGGAGTTCTTTGACCTCTTATTAGCCAATTCCCCATTTCTCCAAACTCCTTTTATAGTTAACAGTTAATTATATTAAACATTCTCTGTTCAAACTGCTACGTGGTTTCTGTCTCTTAATTGGACTCTAAAATTTTTAGATGGTATTTTGACCAGCCAAGTTGAACATTTAGTGCCCAGATCTTCGTTTCTCAATACCATTCTCCAGGAAAAGGAATCAGAGCTTCTTGGAGAAGTGGTCGAGCGCAGGGCTGGAGCAAAGAGACTAGAAAATGAGCCTGAAACCTCTTGTAGTACTGGAAATTAAGTGCTCACAAAACAATAGGGCATGTCAGAAGGATACAGGAGCCAACATGGGGGAGCCTCCCACAGCCCAAGCTGGAAATCTGAGAAAGAAAATAAGCAATTATAGTATTGGCTTATAACCCACAGAATAAAATAAATATCCATGAGTTCATACTGATATAAATACAAGATTGAGTAAATTCATAAGCAGGAGAGATAGGACAAATACAATTTGAAGAATTCCAAATAATTTGCATAGAAACTCCCCCTCCCAGGATGTGATAGTTAACATCCTACTCCACCCCAAGGTGTGTGTATGCACACATGTGCTTTGTGGCTTGCTTCCAAAGGGTAAAGCATAGAAAAGAGAAGGAAAGTAACTTGATAGTGGAGAAATCTGGCAAACACTAGCCCAGTGATCAAGGTTAATATTTTTGGTGTTAAGTCATGTTAATAGCATGTCCCCCTGACAGAAAATGATGAGAAGGGCATCTTACTTCTTTGGTATTCTTCCCCAAATCCAAAGCTCCAGTCTAGTAATGAGAAAAATATCAAACAAACCCAAATTGAAGAACATTCTATCAAACACCTTGATCAGTATTCCTCAAAACTGTCAAGATCATCAAAAACAAGGAAAATTTTAAAAGTAATCTCAGTTTAGAAGAGGCTGAGAAGATATGACAACCAAATGTAATACAGTATCCTGGATGGGATCTGTAACAGAAAAAAAGAGCATTATTTATAAACTAGTGAAATTCTAATGAACCACATAATTTAACAGTAATGTACCAACATTGGTTCCTTAGTTATGACAAACATAGCCTAGCAATGTAAGATGTCAACAATAGGGAAGTCTGGGTGAGAGGTATATGGGAAGTCTCTGTACTATCTTTGTAACTTTTCCATATATCTAAAAATATTCTAAATAAAAAGTTCATTTAAACATTTTTTTATTTAAACATTTTTAGAAGGATAATATCTGGGTATTTCTTACCTTGCAAGATGGCACATGAAAAATTTAAGAAGCCGGATACTAAAGAGAAGAAAACTAAAGCCAAAAAGGTTGATGCTAGTGGCAAGGTTATAATAAAAATGGTAACTTCAAGGCTAAAAAGACCAAGAAGGGGAAGCCCTCGCTGCAGTTGAAATTCTGTCAGAAATATGAGGTTGCAGGGCAGCACAAGTTGGATCAGAAAGCTGTGACTTCATAAATTTTGCCAAAAATCAAAGCTATTCCTCATCTCCAAAGCTACCTGCAGTCTGTGCTTAATCTGAGAAGTAGTTCATGTCCCCGGTGACCACAGCTGGAATAATTTGAGCAACACAATAAATAATGATAGAATTGAAGGATAGCCTACAGAATAAAATAAATATCTGTGTCCATCCTGGTATCAGTGAAAAGTTGAATAAATAAATGAGAGCGAAGGGACAATTTTTTCTCACTGAAGAGTTCCAATTAATAAATGTAGAAGTAGACAGAAAATGCAAAATCACTAGTGGGCAAGAATTGTAGTAATAATTACAACCAGCACATTGTACCCCATAAATGCATTAATGTGCACATCTATGATCTAATAAAAAAAATTGTCATAAGCAAGATCTACTGGTGGATGCTACCATTAGTGGGCAAAGTTTGAATAAAAAGAGGATAATTGCATAGTCTCAAAGTATCTCCTCTAAGATATTTATTAAATAGAACAGGAAAAATAGAAACTTCACAGTGGAGAAACTGACAGACATTACTTTAACCAAATGATCAAGGTTAATGTGGATGTCACACACTGCTGGGAAGAGGCTCTGAGAAGGACACATCATGTTAAAAGGCATAACATCAATCTAATCCTGAGAAACGTCAGACAAACCTAGACTAAGAGACCTTCTACAAAATACCTGAACTGTACTCTTCAACAGTATCAAGGTGATAAAAGATAAGGAAAGAAAGAAGCAAAACACTGGAGAGCTTGAAACGGAAGAAAAACATTAGTGGAAAAACTGGTGAAATTTGAATTAGGTCTACAGTATATTTAAGAATACTGTGCTAGAGGACCGGGTGCGGTGGCTCACACCTGTAATCCTAGCACTCTGGGAGGCCGAGGCGGGTAGATTGCCTGAACTCAGGAGTTCCAGACCAGCCTAAGCAAGAGTGAGACCCCGTCTCTAAAAATAGCTGGGCATTGTGGTGGGTGCCTGTAGTCCCGGTACTTCAGAGGCTGAGGCAAGAGGATCATTTGAGCCCAAGAGTTTGAAGTTTCTATGAGCTCTTTAGCAACAACCCCATGGCACTGTACCCAGGGTGACAAAATGAGACTCTGTCTCCAAAAAAATAAAGAGAATACTGTGCTAGGTGAGAGCGGGGTCTGGTGAGGATCAACCGAGTGTCTGCAAAGAACCCATGAGTAGTGAAAGGGCCCTGCTGGGATGGGGGTAGGGGTAGCATCTCTCTGGCATCTCACCTTGACCTCACCCTCAGATAATCTGCAGGGAGCTGCCTCCCTCTCCCTAGGCCATGGGGCTGGACCTCGAAATCTCCCAACTCCTGCATCAGCAGAGTCACATTTTTCACTGAAACCCATGGGGCTCTGGATGTGGTCACATCAGCCAAGTGCTGCTCATTCCCAGCGGAGGATCCTGATCTGTCTTCAGGACAGCAAGCCCGGAATCTGGTACTTCCTGTGACTCACCTGCTCCTTCCCTGAGGCCCTGGGGATAGATGCCAGGTACCTCATTTAATTTTCACTGCAACCCTGTCAGCTGGATAGCAATGCTTATCATTAATAGAAGAAGCTGAAGCAGCTGAAACGCAATGATGCTAAGTTATTTGCCCCCAAGGTCACACTGCAAGCGAATAGGACAGGGCAATATCTGAAGCGCCCACACTCAGATGCTCTGCAATCCTGAATCCCACAGAGTCAATTCCCAGTAAACAATATTTCTTTCCTTTCTTTTTTTCTTTTTTTTTTTTTTTTCTTGAGACAGAATCTTATTCTGTTGTCCTGGGTCACACATCATAACTCATGACAACTTCAAACTCTTGGGTTTTAGTGATCGTCTTGCCTCAGCAGGGACTACAGGCACCTGCCACAACACCATCCAGCTAATTTTAGAAACAGGGTCTCACTCTTGGTCAGGCTGGTTTCAAACTACTGACCTCAAGCAATCCGTTCTCCTCAGCTCCCAGAGTGCAAAGGTTATAGGCATGAGCCAACACGCCTGGCTAAACAATGTTTCTATTTTCCATTGTTTTCTAAGGGCTTCAGCTAAGGGCTGACAACATCTCTGGTGCACAAACTGAGCTTTTGCACATTTCAGTGCACATCCAGTCCAACCTAGATAGCTCTCCCTCTTCTGACAAAGATGACTCAAACTTACCATTCCCATCCTCTTTTTTGACGCTGAAAATCAGGTGTGTATCAGGTCAACCAATAACTGACCAACCCTCTAGGACTATTGATCTTTGGTCACCTCAGGTCCCAAATCCCTGGGACCATGCTCCTGATTCCTATGGCTGCCAATCACTAACCAACAAAAGGTACCTATGGATGGACTACAGAAGCTGCCAGAGAACACTTCAAAGACAACCAACCATCTAAAAATAGACCTGCCATTCAATCCTATAATTCCTCTACTAGGTATATACCCAGAAGACCAAAAATCACATTACAATAAAGATATTTGCACCAGAATGTTTATTGCAGCATCTTAGAAGTATTAAGTGAATTGAGCAAAGTTGCAGGATACAAAATCAACACAGAAAAATAAATTACATTTCTGTACACTAACAACAGACTATTCAAAAAAATTAAAACAACACCATTTACAATGACATCTAAAAGAATAAAATACCCAGGAAAGATCTAAGCCAAAGAAGTGAAAGACTTGTATACTCAAAACTATAAAACTCTGATGAAAGAAATTAAAACAAACATATATGAAAGGACATTCCATGTTCATGAATTGGAAGAATAATATTGTTAATGTTCCTGTTACCTGAAGCCAACTATGGCTTGAAAGCACTCCCTATCAAAATCCTGATGACATTTTCTACAGAAATAGAAAAAAGATCCTAAAATTCACTGGAACCAGAAAAGACCTCAAATAACCAAAGCAATTAAAAGCAAGAACACAGCCACAGCCATTATGCTTCTCGATTTCAAAATATGCACAGCTACAATAATCCACTACAGTACTGGCATGAAAACAAACACAGAAACAATGGAACAGAATAGGTAGCCTGGAAATAAACCCAGGTATATAAGGTCAACTTATCTTTGACAAGGGTGCCAAGAATACATAATAGGAAAAGGATAACCTTGTCAATAAATGGTGATGGGAAACTGGATGTTCACATTCAAGAGAATGAAATTGGATCCTTATCTTACACTATACACAAAAATCAGCTGAACATGAATTAATGACTTAAATATAAGTCTTGAAATTATAAAAGCCCTAGAAGAAAATGGGGTAAAGCCTTCAGAACAATGGCCTTTGCAGTGATGTCTTTCGTGTATGACACCAAAAGCAGGAATCAGAAGAAAAATAATGAAGTGGGATTACATCAAACTAAAAAGCTTATGAACAGCAAAGATACACCAAAATGAAAATGTAACCTATGGAATGGGAGAAATTTGCAAACTCTATCAGATAAAGGGCTAAAATTCAAAATGTATAAGGAACTCCTACAATTTCATAGGCCCCCCCCCTAAAAAAAGCAGCAAAAATAGAAAGCAATATAGAGACAAGATAAGCTCAATGAAGCAAGGCATTTAAGGATCTAAGTGGAGAGGGAGACACAAAGAATAGCCCAACATATCCTTTCAATGGAGAGGAAGGGTATGAGAATGAGTTGGGAGTAAAGAAGAGGTTGGTAGGGATATGCCATTTTCTTCTATTACTTCTGTATGTGAAGTTGCTTGACAAGTTAGGTTAGTATAACATAACACTAACAACAGACTATTCACTATAGATGTGAAATCTCTTGATGTGTTATGTTAGTATAACATGTCAAGAGTCAATAAAATTGGACTAACAGTGAGGGTAAGAATTGTCTGCTTTTCATTCCTTGAATTCTTTTCTATGACATGGCACGGGCATATGGAGAACCCTCAAAAGTGTCCTATGGACAAAAGAGACTGGATATTTATTTCTCAGACTGTCTTCTCAAATGGATTGGATGGAAAGGGGCTAGAACAGTGTTTTTCAACCCTTTTTTAAAAAAAAAAAATCTCAACGGCACACTTGAAATTAGTTATACTTATGTGGCACACTTAAAATTACGTAGGTCATAAAAAAGTAAAAAAAAAAAGAACATACTATGCTTTGAATTTATTTCTAAAATATTTAATGATCTTTAAACATTTTCACAGCACCTAACATCGTCTCACGGCACACCAGTGTGCCATGGCACACAGATTGAAAATCTCTAAGCTAGAGAAAGCTGAGTTCTAAAACGATATCAATCAAGGGACTCCAGGAATTGTTTGTCTTTACAGTTAATTGGCCCCTGGGGAGAATATTCCCATGTTATCTTCACAGTCACACTCCCCCCAAATCTCATTCTCCTGACTCCTACAAACAAACTCCAAGTAAAGCCTTTGGGGATGCTTATGTCAATGCACCCTGCAAAGTCTAATTGGTATCTTGAGTAATGATCTCCAGAAATGATCCAAGATGTGTCCTCTGGGTTGGAAACCCTGATGGCATCTAGTTAGAATCCACACTTTGCGTCAGCTGACATCCTAGGTCTTTTGGGTTAGGGAGATGTTTTATCTCTCACAAGTGGTGCTCCTTTTCCATGATTGGCTTACATCAGATCAAGTCTATTCTCATTCTAGCCCGTGATTACTGTTAAGGAAACATTGATGTAGTTAGGAAGCCCTTGCAGGGCATAACTTCATAAGCCAAATATACATCTTATTAACTAGGGAAGGAGCTATAAAGCTAAGAAGAGAGTGCCTTGAGTGATCCCAAATAACAGAAAATCTAAAATAGATTTTCTTTTGCATCTGGACACACTGATAATTAAGGTGATATTAAATTTACCTTCTTAATAAAATAACAGTGGGACATTCTATTGCCCAAGCTCTCATATTGAGATGAAGCCTTGACTCAAATTTATTTAGAGACAGAGATGCATATACTTGATTCAAAGCCCCAACTAGTAGATGCTAGAGAAGTTCTGGTACTTAATCTGTCCTGATATGTGCTGATGGAGCTCAAAATTTGAACACATGAATGTCCTGTTGCTCCTGGTGCTACTATGTCACTAGGGTAATTAGTGTAGGTAAGGATGACTGTATTGGGGCAATCCTCCTATCCTATCCCACAGTAAATGGAGATTTCCAGGATTAGAAAGACTGATGAGGACCTCAGCAAAGGCTTGTTTTGATCATCAGTAGCCAGGGGGGGTTTGGGTCATTGTGGCTTTATCTTTCCTTCTTCATTCATGTCTATACTTGTCTGCCCACAAGTCTCTGCAGAAGAAATTTCAGGTAAGATAATATTGGGGCTTGAGATATCTGGGAAACCTTATTAGAAGGTAGGGCATTACCAGCTTATTCCTTCAGTCAGAAGGAATATTTGGTCGGCCCATGAGGAAAACTTCCTGAGAAGGCAGAGAATAAAAGCCACTTGAGGGCCACAAATCAGAATTTGAAATTATTAGGACAGTTGCTGAAGGAGGAGAGATGTGGGTCAGATGGTGAGAAATTTATGGAGACTAAGAGAAAGATGAACACAAATGAGGAAGAGAGAAGTGTGTGGATGCTTAGTAAAAGGAAAGGGTGTGAATATCTCCACTGGACTGGAGTGGGGGAAGTTGGAATTTCAGTCCACAAGAAGCTGAGTGTGAGGTGACATTGTGGGGTGACAGCCAGAAAGATGATATCCCAATCTGCATTAGTGGGGAGAGAGATAATAGATGTGACCTTTTTCTTTGATCAAAATGTATTCAGTTTGGAGTTCTATGCTTTAAAGTTATAGATAATTTGAATGCATGAAGATCTAGTGAGACATTTAGTAGGAAAATCACCAAGCAGGATAGGGTGGATTTTGGAGGATCAGTTTACATTTTTTATTTTTTTTTTTTGAGTCATGTTTCTCTATGGAGCTTAAGCTCTCATTCTGATCAATATTCCTGTGAGAATTGAATACAGTGCAGATTGGAAGTTTGATTGATTACATGTTACAATTCCAGTTTTATCAGCCTGATTTCATAATTTGAGAGCTCTCAAGTCTATCTGGGACACATTACTGGTTTGTTTTCAGACACCTAAGTATGGTGTTTTTGTTATGCATTACTTTGGCACCCATATACATCACTTTAAGTCATACTTAATCTCCAAGTAAAGACAATACTAAAGTTTTTCTTACACCTAACCTGAAACAACTATTCCACGTCCAACCAAGAACATGTTAACCTTTTCCCAAGAAGATATAAACCTCTTTCGACATTAAAGGATTTAATGTCCCCCTCCTTTTCGTCTCTGGATAAAAGTAATTCTTTTCCTGTCTTATTTATACTCTCCTTTTATATCCCATAAATACTGTGATATGAGTTAATTATTATTAATACCGCTTATGTTAGATAAGGCAATGACAGAGAAGAGGAGATCAATCAGTATATGTATGTACATATGTAAGGAAGAAATGCCCATTACTATTACAGTCTTTGTTTTCATAGCTGCTTACATGTTTGTGGTTGGTATTTATAACTATGTTCTTTCATTACCCATTCTATATTCCCTTTGTCCACAGTGGTCCTGGTTCCTTGTCTGGTTGAGTGACCTGAACCTTCATTTCTCAGAGATCTGGGCCACCAACAGTCCTATCTGAATTGGGTTCTAATTTTCTATTTACCTTTATCACAGTACATAAGAATACAAAGAAGCACCCTAGAAAATCTCCTGGTTCCACAAATCTCCTCCTTATCCACATTGTGAAGCAGTAATTTTCCCTTTGCAGTTAGGATCAATGAGACCAGTCAATAGGGAAACTTTCTTTGCCTTGTCTCAGTTCTACGAGGATCCCAAAATGGCAAGGTGGCACTCTTAACTCTCAGTAAATGGAATTATTGTTGTGGCACCTAGTAGTAGCATTTCTCCTTTTGGAGCTAAGACCTCTAAAATTGCAGGACCTAAAAGTGTATGGACAAGACACAAAACCTTTTCTGTTGACAGAGGGTAAAGTGAGGACTCCCATTTCTGCCCCTTGATTTGTGGTCCTGTGAGTGCTCATTATGGGAAAAACAGCACCACAAATTGAATGCAGATTTAGAGCATGTAGCATATCCTGGAGCACGTTGCCCCAGCAATGCAAACAATGCCAACTAGCTGACCTACCAAAGGCCATTCTACATTTCTGTCAGTCCACTTGTTGCAGGGTAATAGAGGATCTAAGGTAATTCCATAACCTTAGGTCACATTTCCATACTTGGTTTGCTGTGAAAAGAGTTCACTGGTCAGAAGCAGTGCTGCATGCATACCATTATGGTGAATAAAGCATCCTTTGAATCCATAAATGGTAGTTTTGGCAGCATCACTGCAGGTAAGGATGGTAAATCTCTATCTAGACTTAAGTGTCTATTCCAGTAAGAAAAGAACACTGTCCCTTCCAGGTTGAAAGTGGTTCAATGTAATAAATTTGCCACCAATTAGCTGGCTGATCACCCCAGAAATGAATGCATATTGGGGACTCAATTGCTGAGTATTGATCTCAGCTGTTGGCAGACTGGGAACTCGGAAGTGGCCGTAGCCAGAATGGCTTTCATGGGTGGTTCATGTTGCTGAACCCATTCATAATCTTTATCCTTGCTTCCATGGCTGCTTTGTTCATGGGACCACTGGCCAATGACAGAAGTGACTGGGGAAAAGGGGGTTGACCTACAAGGAATGAGTTAGTACTTGTATAGGATGATCTATCCAGTACATAATAATAATGAGTATTTCTCCTTTTTTTTTTCTTTTTTTTTGTGAGACAGAGTCTCAAGCTGTGGCCTTTGGTAGAGTGCTGTGGCATCACAACTCACAGCAATCTCAAACTCTTGGGCTTAAGTGATTCTCTTGCTTCAGCCTCTGAAGTAGCTGGCACTATAGGCGCCTGCCACAATACCCGGCTATTTTTTCATTGCTGTTGTCATTGTTGCTTGGCAGACCTGGGCCAAGTTCGAACCCACCACCCTAGTTGTATGTGGCTGGCACCCTAGCCACTGAGCTACAGGCATTACTCCCTTGTTTTTATATGAATATTTCATATATATTAATCAAATATTTTTAAGTCACAAGATATACAAGAAGACATATGACTTAGGGCTAGGGTGAACTACTTTTCCAAGAATTCCCATTTTTATGTGTTTCTATTACTCATTAACGTGGGCTAAGAGGACATTCTTTTTTTTTTTTTTTTTTCTATTGTTATTATTATTTTATTATTATTATAGATAAAAATATGCACCATAGATGTGGCCCAACCCATCACCCTCCCTCCACCCAAACCTCCCCCCTCCCTTCCCCTTCCTTGGTCCTTTCCTCATAATTTTGTGGTATAGTTGGGTTATAGCCTTCATGTGAAAGCTATAGTTTAGCTTCATAGTAGGGCTGAGTACATTGGGTACTTTTTCTTCCATTCCTGGGATACTTTGCTAAGGAGAATATGTTCCAGCTCCATCCATGTAAACATGAGTGGTTGTTTGCCTTGTTCTGTTTATTTCTTTTTGGAT
>CAUYPK010007613.1:0-21775 GCA_963574355.1 Loris lydekkerianus | reverse complement strand
TACACCTGCAGTGCATCTTACAAGGGTATATGTGAAACTTAGTAAATGTGGAATGTAAATGTCTTGGCACAGTAACTGGGAAAATGCCAGGAAGGCTATGTTAACCATTGTGATGAAAATGTGTCAAATGGTCTGTGAAGCTAGTGTATGATGCCCCATGATCATATCAATGTACGCAGCTATGATTTAATTTAAAAAAAAGTAGTTTAGCTGTTGCTCATTTGTTGATTTATTCAATAGATATTCCTGAAATACCTATTATGTTAAAAATTTTCCTTGGAATATGGGAAATGAGATCTAATTTTAAAAAGTTACACTGCTTGTCTTTAAGAAGTCTAAAGGCTGGCAATATAAGATGTCCCAATTATTTATTTATCACTCCTGTCTCATTCATGTATTTACAATGTATGGAAGCCACTTGAATCTGTCCGTTTCCCAGCCAGGAGCAGATGGCACACTCGAAAGGGTTGAAGTGAAACAGTTTAGTCAAGGGACTGTGTTCAGAGTCATGGTCAGAGTGAAAGAAGCCCAGAAGCGGCTGGGGAACCAGAGGTGACCAGCAGTGTGGGAAGCTGGTGTAACTCCTGTGCCTGAGAGAAGAAGGCCATAGGGTGTACTGCATTGGCCAGAGAGTGAGGAGGACAGTGGCCCAGAGGGAGGAACTCAGTCAGGGCCAGAAACGTGGGAGGAAGGAATAGGAGGCCCAGTACTCTGAACTCTGTTCACTGCCCTTCCCTCTCCAGCTGGTGTCTTTCATTGTCAAATACAATGTCATTGAATTCATGAAAGCATGAATGACACCCTCTGAAGAGACCAGTCTTCTGGGACATGACCCAGGGCAGGGAGGCCAGCGAGTGGACTGGGGTGGAGGTGGGTGCACATGCAGACCAAGCAGCACAGCTGTTATCAAATGATCGTTTGTAGATGCACATGCAAGAATATCAGTGAACACAGACGACTTTAATTCTACTTTTCTGTGTACTTATAGAAAATTCCCTTGTTTCTTTCTCCTCTTTTCTGGGCTATATGCTGAAGTACGTTATTTCAATTAATTTCCTAATGACTCTGTAAGGTAGAACAATTTACCCACATTTTACAGGCATGATACTGATTATCAGAGAGCTTAGACGATTTGCCAAAGGAGGTGTGGCTAACAAACATCAACACTGGAACTCAAACGTATGCCACACTGCCTTTCAACCTGTGCCTTAAGTGACTTTGCCCTGTGCATTTTGAACAAGGAAGACAGGTTCTAAATTTGAGTATTGATCTTAATGTCCCTTTCAGAAATAGTGGCTCTGACACAGTCCATTGCATCTTTCACCTGGGGAGCTACATGTCCCAAAGGAGAATGCTCCAAAGCCAGAGACACAGAGATTTCTGCTTCATATTCTGACCCCTTGGGTTGGTGACTTGAAGACTATTTGGCTGACTTTTCTCAAATGGAGGCCAATAATATGTGTCTTACAGAAATTTTATACAGGTAAATAAAACGGAGTTTAATACAAACTATAGATTCAAGAACTCTTAGGTCCTTATGAATTCTGACAAATGTCTAGTCTAGCACAAGTTATTTGCTTTATGCAATTCTGGAATAAATGGCAGACATGGATTATTTTATCCTTTTTCACATGTTTTAGACTCAGGTGATCCAGTCCCAATGGCCTCATCTAAAATGAAGAGGGAAATCATATATAGTAGTCAGGGTTTTCAAAAGAGACAGAACCAGTAGAACACACATAAAAAGATATATGAGAGAGGATCACTAGGGGAATTGGCTCATGCAATCGTGGAGGCTGAGAAGTCCCACCACAGGCCAGCTGTTTATAAAATGGAAGCAGGCAGTGTGGCTCAGCCTGAGCCCAACATCTTCGAAACCAGAGAAGTTGGTGATACAACTCTTAGTTGAATGTCAAAAACTTGACAATCTGAGGGACTTCTGGTACCAGTCTCAGAGTTCAAAGGCAGGAAAACCTGAAGTTCTGATGTCTAAAGGCAGGAGAAGATTGTCCCAGCTCCAGTCAATAGTGGGCAGGCAAATTCCCATTTCTGCTGCCTTTCTGCTGTGTCCCGGCCCCCAGCCGATTGAATGACGCCTGGCCACGCTGCGGGTGGATTGTTCCCATGCAGTTTACCAATCCACGTACCTATCTCCTCCAGAAACACCCTCACACACACACACACAAATACTGCCTTTCCAGCTGTCTAGGCTCCCTTTAGAGGAAGTACAGGGGCCTGAGCGCTGACATGAGGCTACTATCAGGTGAATTTATGACACAGCCTAAAACAATATTTAAATTGTGTTTACCTTGACCTTTAAGGTAAGATTAGTGGGTGAAGATTAGTACACCCAGCTGTGCAGCAAGAAATTAAAAGTAGGAGGATAAATGTTCTCCTACTTTTATCTCCTTTAAAGTTTTTAAAGGAGATAAACCTTTAAAGGTGTCATGGGGCTTTCTAGGTGTCATGGGGCTCTTTTAATACAGGGTATCTCTGTAGGCTGACATATGCTTTCTAAAATTTAAGCAGAGAGAAAAACTAGCAAAGGTACTCAGAGGTGAATTTTGAGCAGAGAAGTCATAAAAGGCATTAGGACTGCCATGAGGATATACCTTAGATTACAGAAGTATTAAAAAAATTAAAACAGCAGACAAATAAGAAAGTGTATCCTAGTGGGAATGAAGTATACAGCAAGGTTATTCCCTTACTAAAATTAGGCAAAGAGCATATGCAGTTACAGGATTTTTTTTTTTTTTTTTTTTTTTTTTTGTAGTTTTTGGCCAGGGCTGGGTTTGAACCCACCACCTCTGGCATACAGGGCCAGAGCCCTATCCCTTTGAGCCATAGGCACCATCCCACTTTCAGGATTTTTTAAAAACTAATCTACAAAGTCTTAATCCTTAACTGCCAAATTTGTGTATATATCTATCTATCTATATCTATCTATCTATCTATATATATATATCATAAAATACTACTGTATATACAACATAGAATTATATATAACATATATATAACATGTATATCTCTCACACATATATCACACACGTTTTTTTGTGTGTATATATACATACATACATATATAAATATATATAATTGGCTGGGGTGGTTTGAACCCAGCCCGGCCAAACTGCAACAACAAAAACAACAACAACAAATAGCTGGGCATTGTGCCGGGCGCCTGTAGTCCCAGCTACTTGGGAAGCTGAGGCAGGAGAATCGCCTCCAGGCATCCTCAAATTTTTTAAACAGGGGGCCAGTTCGCTGTCCCTCAGACTGTTGGTGGGCCGGACTATAGTTCAAAAAAAAAAACAAAAAAACCAACTATGAACAAATTCCTATGCACACTGCACATATCTTATTTTGAAGTAAAAAACCAAAATGGGAACAAATATAATCACACTGCCTCATGAGGCCTATAGGCCGCAGTTTGAGGACCCCTGAAGCCCAAGAGCTGGAAGGGAAGGGGTGTGGCAGGTCAGCTCTGCAGCTCAAGCATTTGTCAGGGACAGTGACATCATTGAGTCAGCAAGAGCCCAAGCTGCATTTCCCCAATGCAGGGATGGAAGACACAAGATTCTGCCTTAGATTTGAAATGGGCCCCCGGCTCTTCTACGTGGCCCTGTGTCTCCTGGCAGCAGGTGAGAGCTGGTCACAGGTGGCCTTCCTTCCCTGGAATTCCCAAACCGGCAACATAAGCCTTTCTCTTAGGATGGCAGCATCAATCTGTTTCTCTCCATTCCAGGACACACAGATGCTGGAATCACCCAGAACCCAAGATACAAGGTCGCAGAGACAGGAAAGCAGGGGACACTAGAATGTCATCAGACTAATAAGCATAACTATATGTACTGGTACCGACAAGACCTGGGACATGGGCTGAGGCTGATCCAATACTCAGTTAGTGCTGGTATCACTGCAAAAGGAGAAGTCCCCGATGGCTACAGTGTCTCCAGATCAAGCACAGAGGATTTCTCCCTCTCTCTAGTGTCTGCCACCCCCTCCCAGACATCTGTATACTTCTGTGCCAGCAGTGATCCACAGTGCTGCACAGCTGCCTCCTCTCTACACATAAAGGGCAGTTATGAAGTTTTAGGTCACTTGTGTCTGATCCACCCACAGAAGTCCTGGCCTCCAAAAGGATTGCAGAGACTTTGCTAGACTGGGGGCCTCCGGGGAGCGGTTAACATGATCCTTAGTGTGGAGGTCCATCCCTGCACCAGGCTCAGCCTCACAGGAGGTCATCACTACTGCCTGAGTTCTCTGGGTCTCCTGCTGCTCTTTCTGCCTACAGAAAGAAAAATACATCTTTGGTTGAGCTTCATGTTTATTCCCCTGACAATCTCAAAGCCACCCTATTCTTTTTTCCTCTTTGGGCTCTAGTGACTTTCTTACCTGCCTTTTCTCTGCCCTCTACCCTCAACTCTCATCATAAATCTTCATTTATGGTCTCTGCTCCTGCCTGTCTTTCTCCTACGGGTTCCTATGGCTGGTGCCTGTTAGCTGCCTCTCCACCAGCCCGCAGCAGGCTCCTGGCGCTGCCCGTTCCAGCCACGTTCCCCTGTGTTACTGCCACTTCCTCACATGTGCTCTGCTATTTTTTTTTTCACAGGTTGTTTCTTCAGCCCTGAGCATATCTCCCTCCTTCTTATTCCCAGGTCTCTAACTCATCCCTTCCATGGAAACATAACTCAGGTAAATTTACTCTTAACTGGGAAAGGTAAAACTACATTTTTACTAGAAAAATAGTAGGGAAAACATTTTTAGCACTTGAGGAAATTATTTTTTAAGTGGCGACACAAAAGAACACAAGTCATAAAGAATACTACTAATTTCAGTCCTTAAATTAAACTGTTGTGCATCAAAACACAACATGACAAGACCACAGCCTGGAAGAAAGCGTGCACAGTGCGTGCGCATGAGGAAGAGTCAGCGTGACAGAGAACGTTCCTGCTCTCCACACACCCAAGGTTTCTCTACGGTTCCTGGTCTTTCCTGCAATTAGAGGCTTGGAAACATATATGGAGGTTCTGAATGATGGAATGTGGGCAAAAGCGATGGAAATGAATTCTAAGCCTGGCCCTTAAAAATACCCTGTGGCATAGCAATGAGAATCCCCAAGTACAGGCTCACATTTGGAAAGTATCTGCAAAATATCACGAGATCCAGGATAAGGTTGTACTCCTGGCTAAGATTTATTAAAGTGTTACAGTAAGTGCTCAGCAGCAGATCACATGAGGAAAAGACACAGGTGGAATCTGGAGGAATCTACACGCAGGCGTCCTTACGCTCTTCTTTCCAGAAGGGTCACTCAGAGCTCACTCTTCCTGCAGCAGCAAAAATGTATTTTCACATGTACAATATTTAAGCCAAGGGAACCCATTAGAGATTCAGTACACAAGAATTATTAAGGATGGTCATGTAGGCACTCACTACTCAGCAAGTACCAAAAATTCCCATCCTAGAAGAAAACCTGTGTTCAGCATAATATTATTTTCTACACCAGTCTAGGTACAATGAGCCACTCCTCTCAGTTAGGAAAATCTTTCTATCAGTGCGGAACACTGTTCACCAGCCAACTTACCAGGTCAGCCAAAGTCCAGTCTCATAAGCAGGGTTTTCTAAGTACAGCAGTCCCAAGCTTGCTGTGTCAACTACTTTCTGCACAGACACTCTTCTCCTCTCTTCTGCCGTGCCTCAATGAACTTGAAAGCTGCACAGGACAGTTTGCCTAAGTGTTATATGGAAGCAGACTGGCTCCCTGATTTGTATGAATTTGGTGGACAACCACCAAAGAAAGCTGCTTATTCCATGCTGGGCTTCTCGGTCATGGGAAGTAAGAAAAGTTAAGCTGCTGAAATCTTAGGATTTGTTTTGTTTGGTTTTATATCTGTGGTATAGCTGTACTTTTCTAATAGAGTCAGTTATCTACAATGAATAAGACTTCTTATTACTTAATGATACAAACTCAATCCAACAAAAATGACAATCCTTAAGTGAAATAGGCAATTCACAGAGAAGGAAACATTATAGAAGAATGCTAGTTAATAAATTTAATTGGATTATTAATGTAACCATCAATGTGGTTATAGACAAAGGTTGTCAGTTGATACCAAAACCAACAGGGGAAAGTTTCTTGGTGATTAGGATGCATATATTGTCTCAAACTATCACTCTACTGATTGCTTATTATGTACAAAAGATAAATGACATCAGTTGGGCTTCTAGTGGACCCCAGAATGTAAGACAGTTTCTACTAGCCCTGTATCTTTATTCACACTTAACACAGTAACTCCTTTGAAAAATTTCAGGTCTGGTTTGAAGGCATAATTCATTATTTCTATTTTCAACACTTAGATTCTAAGAAAAGTTGAAAACCTACTTAATTACATGGTTAGTGATAATTCATGTTTCCTTCTCTGCGAATTGCCTATTTCACTTAAGATGCCCTGTTTCTGACTTTGAATGGATTTCTTCAGTTTCCCAGTGGTGCTGTCTAGGAAGCACATGGGTCATGAGGATACATGGAAAATTTCCCCTCTGGAATTGACATCCTTCAATTATTTCACCTGCTTCCTGAAAAGTCCTGTCTCCAGCCTCCCAGCCTGAACGCTACAGTCCCCCAGGACCTTCACAGGTCACAGGTATGGAACAGGTAGGAACACCTTGATGTGAAGAAAATTTCCATCATGTATCCATAGTTATTAACTAGTTAATAAACATGAGTTGGGCTCAGACCAACAGCTTTTCTACTCAAATTATAGAGAATTTATAGGGGAAAAAAGATGGCTCTGGTAATTCGTTACCTACAAATCTTCTTCACCTGATAACCTTGACATGTGTCCCCTAGGTTTTTTTGGGAACTTAGGATATCTCTGAGCTCAGAGATCTACCCTTCCTACCTCACTGAACACACATACACTTGCTTTGTTCTCTGACACCAACTTTCAGTCTTCTCCAACCCCTTAAACTTTCCTCTTCTACCACTCAGGCAATGAGAAGAAGTGTGTTGTAACTGAAGTTGCCAGACTAAAAAAAAAAATTGCTGGATACTAACACTGGTTTAAATAGAAACTAAACTGGCTATTATGTTTTAAAGATTCCAGAAGGTGTGTTCAATTTTGAATAAATTATTATAATACAGTACTTTTTTTTTTTTTTTTAGAGAGACAGAGTCTTACTTTGTCGCCCTTGGTAGAGTGCTATGACATCACAGCTCACAGTAACCTCCAGCTCTTGGGCCGATAATTGTCTTGCCTCAGCCTCGCGAGTAGCTGGGACTAAAGGTGCCCACCATAATGCCCAGCTATTTTTGTTGTTGTTGTTGCAGTTTGGCTGGGGCTGGGTTTGAACTCGCCACCCTTGGAATATGGGGTTGGTGACCTACTCACTGAGCCATAGGTGCCACCCCCATAGTAATATTTTAAAGGATAAGAGAGTTCTCCATCTCAGGTAAGATACATGTATCAGAATTTACTTTCGTTACACTAGAGGCTAAGAACTACAGGCAAAACCATTACTAAGGCATTGGTACAAAATGTGTCATAAAGATTGGGACTAGCAAATAAGAAACTAGCCATTGGCCTTCAGACAAAATTAAACCTTCCAACTCTGTGCTCAGTGTGTTTTTGTTCCCCTTTGGCTTTTAGGGTGTCAGCTACTTTAATGTGTTTCTGGGATAAAGCTGTGCCAGGCACCTCTGCTTCCACCTTGTATAACTCATATTACACGGAAGACAGAGAACCTGATATAAAAGAAAAGCCCAAAGAGAATGATCATCAAAGATAAGAAAAAGAAGTCACTAGATGATACCTCTAGTTTGATTTGCCTTTAACACATCCCCATAGAAAACATCTAGGAGAGTTAGAGGCTGAGCCTGAAGATGGAGGGGGAGATCCAATCACCCAAACTCTAGAGATATGAGTGAAGATGCTTAGATGAATTCAGAGTCTGTGGATATGTTAAATCAACTTCTAGATCTCTGAGCTTATAACAATTGGTTCCTAAGACTGTGGGCATCTGCAGAGACAGTGATGTCACTTAGGGAACTGCCTCATGGGGACAGGAACACCCTCTGCTCATCTGCAACTGCTCACAAGAATCCTGATCTGGTGGCGCTCCTATCCTGCCCGACCCTGCCATGGGCACCTGGCTCCTCATCTGGGCATCCCTTTGTCTTATGGAGGCAGGTGAGTTCTCAGAATACTGGAATCTCCATGCTGGATCCCTCAGTGCTTATTCCAATAGTTTCTTTTTTGCTGTTTGAAAATTGTCTTTTCCCCCAACAGAACTCAAAGAAGCTGGAGTTGTCCAGTCTCCTGGATACAAGATAGCAGAGAAAAGACAAACCGTGGCCTTTTGGTGTGATCCTGTTTCTGGACATGATACTCTTTACTGGTACCGGCAGATGCTGGGAAAGGGCCTGGAGCTTCTGATTCAATTTCAGAATGAGGCCATAATTGATGAGTCCCAAATGTTCAAGGATAGATTTTCTGCAGTGAGGCCCAAACGAGCAGATTCTACACTTAGGATCCAGCAAGCACGGCTGGAGGACTCAGCCACTTACCTCCGTGCCAGCAGCAGCCACAGCATCACAGAGACACCTCCTCCTGTGCACAGAACTGACACTCTCTACTCAGCTGACATGAGCCCTAAACAGAAGCCTCACCCCATCCAAGGGAAAGAAGTGGGTTTGCAGACACAGGCTATGATTTATAGTGGGAGGGAAGGGTTCTTTCTTGAAACCTGAGGGTCGCAAATGTTGTTTGCAAATTATTATGACACAGGGATTTGAAGCTCATATCAACTCAAGAAACAAAAACTGAAAATGACTTACATAGACTTATCCTCAAGGGTAGTGATAGTTTTTCTCCTATAAAAATACAGAGTCACAAATTATGTACAATAAACCTAACAATACAGATGGTGATTATATATGAGTAACAAGCAGCAGGCTCCCCCTCCCTACTTGTCACTGTCAAAATGATTTGAATGTTGCCCTTGATTACATCTTCATTCTCTAGCTCCTGTGCCCTGACACTGGATGTTTTTATGCAACAAAGTTTCAGCATAGTGTGTGGGTGTTTGGAAATATTTTCCTCTGTTTTTATGGAAATATATTAATGTGTTAGTGATAAATGTATTTGGAATTTTAATTTTCTTTGCATTTTAATGATATATCCTTAGTCTGAGATTTGTTTGATGCTTAAATGACATAGAGATTTTATAATTAGAATTTAATTTCAGCTAAAGGAATTTTTAAAAATTTAAAGGAGATTTATAATCCAATGGGACATGTATTTGGGTTTTGCGTTTTATTATTGGAATATACTTATAGGGTTATTTGCTTTTATTGTATGACCTCTGTTGTTCCACTGGACCATGTGACAAGATGGGAAGTAAAGTACTTAAATGTGGTTAGTTAGTATAGAATGGGCTTGGAATGAATATAATTTCTGCCCTGTCATGACACATCTGTGCTGTGTTTAACATGTATACCCGGGGAGCAAAGCTTGGAGTTTGGGAGTAACAGATTCATGGCTATCATCTTTCTCCACTTAAACCTAATCTCCTGGGACAACACTTTGCTCAACATTCTCCATTTGGTGGGACTTCTCTAAAGTAACAATCCTGTTTTAATATTCCTATTCTTTGCCAAGTCTTTTCTATGGAAAAGGAAATATGCTGTCTTATTTAGTCTCTTCATCTTAGTTTAGTCCCTCTTCATCTCTCACTTTCTTCCTGGCTACCTAGAGAAAAAGTAAGATTGCTGCTTTTTCAACATGGACTAACATCAGTGAAGAACTTTCTTTTCCACACACATTTGGCTAAATTTCTCCTCCTGAAATTTGGAGGAGAGACAGAATGGGTTAAATTCTTATTTAGCACAGTGTTAACCAGACCATTTGGTTTTATATTGAGACTTATAGTTCATCAAAATTAAAAGCATATGATCCAATATCCGTCTCTAAAGTGGTTCCACCTTAGTCCAGCTGTAACAACATTAATATTTTTTGTTGACCCTACACACTAAAAATCATAATGTCCCATCTCTCTTAGACTCAGTGAAACAAAACACAATTCCCCTATGTCCTGGGGCACATTTGTGCTGCTTCTCTCCACTGGCCACTAGGAGGCACTGTGGCTTTGTTGTCCTCCAGAGTCTATGGGAAGAGGCTTCAGATGGCTCCATGGAAAGGGACAGTTAAAGAAAACCTTGGGGTAGGAGCTAGATCCAGGGAGTTGGCTTGTTAATGTCCTAAATGATGTCTGGGGATGAAAGAATTAGAGATCAACCCTCCTCTCCTATTATAGAGATGGGCTTTGCTCTAACCTGAACTTTGGATGGGGCTCAGAATGGCAGGTGTCCTACAGTGGACATAGGTCTGATCTTAGGATGTAGGGACACCAGGAGCTGGGGCGGTTGTCTTGCTTGTTCTGGTTGGGGAAAGGAGAGAAGCCTAAGAGTGCCTGAGTCTCCTGTCACACTGCATAACTCTGACTCTTTTTCCCTCTTCAACATTTTTAGGTCCCTTTTGACTGAATTGGGTAATCTTGGAAAATCTAATCTACTCTCCCTAGATTAAAGTCAACTGATTAGAAACTGACCATTTGGAATATTAATTTATTCCTTGTCATATAATTTAACACTTCCCTAGTTTCTGAGGACTATATATGGACATCTTTAGGGCCATCATTCTGCCTTCCGTATTTGCAACCTTGCTTGTTGAGGAACAAGTAATATTTTTGAAGACAGAATGATAACCACATTTTACAGTCTGGATCCAGCAGACACTGCAAAATAATAGCACTCACAAAGGAAACAGGAATCTTGGGTAATCCCAGCCAAGTTTACAAAGGATTTGTTCTTTAAAATCAATGTGTATTCTTGGATTCAGGGTTTCAGCAATATGCCTCTGTGCTACAGCAAAAAATATGGATTTCAACTCTTCATTCTACCTTAGCAGCAAATAAATTAACCAACTCAAGAATTAAAGGCTTCCCTCAACTCTCCATAACCCCACAACCTCCAACCTGAGAAGTGGGTTTGTAGGTTTGCTTTTACAGGGAAAGGGCCAAATGTTAATGATGAAAAACATTGAGTTTTTCTAAAGGTAAAAATAAGATGTAAATCTAGTCCAGATGATTTTATCTACATTCTTTTCATGAAGAACCCAATCCTCTTACCCTCCTTGTGTCACTGTGGGGATAAAGAATGTGAGAGATTCAGTGCTGTAGGCTTTAGACATTCAATACATTTCAAGGATAAACTGAGATTTTTTTTCACCACAAAAATGACTTTTCACATCTAATTGGTTCTCACAGCATCAGTTCACCCCTGTCTCCCTAACAATGCAATGGCAAGTTTGTTCTTCCTATAGGGTTCAGAGGTCAACTCCTCACTAACTGGCATATTATCTGAGTGTGTGTGACTAGGAGCATTGAGTCCCCAGTGAGAGAGTTTAAAGATGAGTTGTTTGCAGTAAGACACTGAGTTCATCTTTAAATACTTGGAGTTTGAGGTCCAGATGGATATAGTTGGCAGGATCTTAGGAAAGAGATACTATAGAAAAGGCATCATGAATTGATAATATCAAAAAAATCTTTGCAAGTGTAAAAATTTGCATTTCACATCAATTATAGTTGAGTTTAGTCTTGCCTGATTCATCTCCAGAGAAGCAGCCACTTGGAAAAGGGTTTTCAGTTGGGGGGTGGTGGCTCATTTGGTGATGTCGCTGACAGATGCATCTTGTGGAGATAAAATTTCCTAAGATTCTCTTTTCTACTCTTGCTCATAGTGGTTCTGCTCTGGAATATTTTATAATTTCTCTTACTCTGCCATGGCACCTGGACCCTCTTCTGTGTGACTCTTCATATCCTGATAGTCAGTGAGTCCTCAGAATATTTGGCATATTTATGCTGGGCTTCCATATTGATAAGTCCTTATTTGTCATTATTCTGTTCCTTAATTCTGTCTTATTTTAAAGAATACACAGATGGTGGGGTCACCTAGACACTGAACATGAGGTAACAGAGATGGGACATGGAGTGGTTCTGACATGTGAGTCAATTTCAGGCCACGATGCTCTTTTCTGGTACAGACAGACATTGGTTTAGGTACTGGAATTGCTGACTTACTTTCACAACCAATCTATTATTGAAGACACAGGGATGCCCAAGGAGTGATTCTCTGGTGAAGATGCCTAATGAATCATTCTCCAATCTGAAGTTCCAGCCAATAGAACGCAGGAACTTAGCTATGTATCTCTGTGCCAGCAGCTCAGCCACAGCACTACAGAATCACTTCCTCCCTGGGCTGAAACCTGTTGCTTCCCCACCTCCCTCTAGTTCCCAGCAGTCTTAAGCCAAGTCCTTCCTGCTCCTCAGTCCCCACAAGAATTAAGTGGTTTGGAATTAAGAGTCTGTTAACTAGAGACAAATTATAAGACATATGCCCAGATCCAGTAGTTTGTTGTGTATCCTGAGGACCTGTAGCCACAAGAACCTTCCTGGGCGGCATGCCAGGTAAAACAGGCGACCTATGTTGGGCTGAGCAGCAACGAGAGTGGTTCTGGCTTCCAGGTCTGCATCTGGCTGTGCTCAGATCTACCCAAAGGTTCCAGGAACCACAGATTAAGACTCCCCTGATCTAGGGCTTGAGGAATCCCATGCCAAGAGAGGATGGGGGACAACAGGGTCAGCATGTAGGGACACTAACATAGGACTCTGAACATTGAAGTGAGAAAATGAGATTTGTCCCTGAGTTTGGGGACTGATGATTCAGAAATGAGTCACTCATTTGAAACCACACTCAAGAAAGAACGTTATAAAACTTCTCACCGGAGGAGGGAGGCAAGATAGTTAACTGAAGCCAGCTTTTGGCAGAGGCTCCCGTCCAGAGGGAGAAATAATGGCCAGAAGTAACCCAACAAAGCAGAAGATCAGGAGCTAACCTGAGAGAGAGGATCAATAGGTTCGCATCACCCCTGCTGCAACAAGCTGGGACTCCAAAGAAAAAAATTTCAGATACAAAACCCATCCCAAAGAGGACAAGAATCCTTTCCCGCCCCTCCCCCCCCAAGCGGTTTGAGGTGAGTAGAGAACAGCGGACCTTTTGTTTCATCAAAGGGGAGAGAATGACTGAGGGCCAGGACTCCCTCTACAGAGAGATACCATTGCAAGCCCAGGCAGTCTCTTGCTTGGCCAAAAGTTGATCTAATATGCTCCTTACCTTGCTGAACTCCAAATCTCCCCACCCACCCTCCCCGGCCATCTGGAAGACTACCCCCTGCAAAATCTGGAGCATGTGGCAGATTTTTATTAGAGTGGGGCACTTCATGAGTTGTGGGGCAGTTGCGCTAAAGCTATAACTTTAATAGAGGTGAGGAGTCACAAGGAGAGAGAGACTTGCCCTGTGTTGGAAAGAGAATAGCTTGGGACCTGTGCTACTGACCATCATGGACCAAGGCCCATCAGCTCCCTGGCTCACAGCCCATGCTGGGCGGCTTGCCTCCCCGCTGGGCTCCTGCAACCTACAGCCCTCTGCCGGCAACTCCCATCCAGCTCCTGTGATCCATGTGGCCCATGGCCAGCCACTCTGCCCCTCAGCTCCTCACCCAGTTCCTGAGACCCACGGTTGGTGACTCCTGCCCAGCTCCTGCAACCCCTGAGGCCCTCAATGCTGGTGACTCTGCCCTCCAGTTTCCCACCTGGCTCCTGCGGCCCAAGACCTGGGGATCAGTGGCTCCACCCTCCAGCTCCCCACCGGCTCTTGTGACCTGCACACAGCAGTATCTCAGACCAGTAGCACCACTTCTGACAGTGGTGGTGCCTCCACAGTCCCTCCAACTGAGGTGAAATTGAGCTATCAGTGGACTCCCACTGCCTAGATGAAGACCTTTTGAACTCTCCCACCTAATCAGTGTTTGTGTTGACTGGGACAATTGATTTGGAACTCTTGACCTGGGTTAATCACCCAGGGACCCACCAAGGTTGTATGCTGGTTGCGTTGTTGTGGAAGTGTAGGATTCCCCCTTTCCAGTTATTGCCTGTGGGGGTGGGTTATCTTAGTTGCTTATATTTCTACACAGCTGAGACTTCAGCCCAAAGTCACTGATTCACTAGGATTGAACAGAGACTAATGGAATACCAATCAGTGCCATTTAGCCCCACCACACCAAGCAGGTCCTCAGAGTTTCAAGCTGTAGTTCTGAATGGGACCTTTGTAAAGCTATAAGAGGAAAGCTGCAATCACCAGTCCCAGTTCTTTGGTAAAGGACTGGTTAATTACAACTCCAGGACCCCTCAATTCAATTTCACATTGCCAGCTTCTCTAGCCAAATGGTGAAAAATAATCATGGGGCGAATCAGCAGAAAAACTCTGGCAACATGAATAATCAGATTAGATCAACTCCCTTAAGGAATGACAAAGGAGAGACAACAGAAGATCTCATTCATAAACAAATGGCTGAGATGTCAGAAATCAAATTCAGAATTTAGATAGCAAATAAGATTAAAAGAGTGGAGGTAAAGATGAAATTAGAAATTCAGGGAGCAATTCAAAAGTTGTTTCAAGAATTCAATGAATTCAAAGACAAAATCACCAGATTTTGATACATTGAGACAAGAACTTGCAGCCTTCAAAGAGCTGAGAAATACAGTAGAAACCCTCAGTAACAGAATAAAGCAGGCAGATGAAAGGATCTCTGACACTGAAGGCAAAGTTTTTGAATGCTCCCAAACTCTCAAAGTGGAAGAGAAGTGGAGAGCAAAAACGAATCATTCCCTGAGAGAATTATGGGACAACTCCAAAAGAGCAAACATTCACCTCATAGGAATCCCTGAAGAAGAAAAAAATGGTCTGGAAGGCACAGCTACTCTAAGATAATTGAAGAGATCTTCCCAAGCATGGCAAGAGATACTGAAATTCAGATAGCAGACAGTTTCAAAACCCCAGCACAACTCAACCCAAATAAAGCATCTTCTAGACACATTGTAATTAATTTTGCCAAGGTTAACATGAAGGAGAAAATACCTGCAAGCAGCCAGACATAAGAAAATCATAACCTACAAGGTGAAGAATATTAGAGTGACTGCAGATCTCTCTGCTGAAACTTTTTAAGCCAGAAGAGGATGGTCATCAACCTTCAATCTCCTAAAACAAAACAACTTTCAGCCCAGGATCCTGTACCCACCTAAATTGAGCTTCATTTATGACAGAGAAGTTAAATACTTTAATGAAATATACACATTGAAAAAATTTTCCATAATCAAACCAGTTCTTCAGGATATCCTCAGAGCCATCCTCCATAATGACCAGCACAATGCTCTACCACCAAAGTAAACTTACTCTGAAATTCTTGACCAAAACCCAATTTCCACAGTGGTGAAAACATTCAAAATGTCCACAGGACTTTTGAAAAACTTGACACCCAAAATACTACCAGGCTTATCAATACTCTCAATTACTGTGAATGGCTTAAACTGTACTCTTAAGAGGCACAAGTTGGCTGACTGGATACAAAAACTCAAGCCAGGTATCTGCTGCATACAAGAATCTCATCTTACCTTAAAGGATAAATAGAGATTCAGGGTGAAGGGATGGGCATCTGTTATCCAGGCAAACCAAAATCAGAAAAAAAGCAGGGGTGGCAATTTTATTTGCAAATACACTAGGCTTCAAACCAACAAAAGTAAGGAAAGAAAAGGATGGTCACTTTATATTTTTTAAGGGAAACACTCAACATGATGAGATGTCAATTATTAACATTTGTGCACCCAACCAGAATGCTTCTCAATTTATAAGGGAGACTCTAACAGACATGAACAATTTAATATCTTCCAGCACCATAATAGTTGGAGATTTTAACACCCCTTTGGCAGTGTTTGATAGATCCTCCAAAAAGAAACTCAGCAAAGAAATTTTGGACTTAAACTTCACCATACAACAATTGAATTTAACAGACATCTATAGAACATTTCATCCTAACAAAACTGAATACACATTCTTCTCATCAGCCCATGAAACATCCTTCAAAAATTTATCACATCTTAAGTCACAAGTCTGACCTCAGCAAATTTAAAAGTATAGAAATTATTCCTTGTATTTTCTTGGATCATCATGCAATAAAAGTTGAACTCACCAATAACAGGTATCTGCATACTCATACAAAGACATGGAAACTAAATAACCTTATGCTGAATAATAGCTGGATCTTAGATGAGATTAAGAAGAAAATTGCCAAATTTTTGGAACAAAATAATAATGAAGACATGAATTATCAGAACCTGTGGGATACTGCAAAGGCAGTCCTAAGAGGGAAAATTATAGCATTGCAAGCCTTCCTCAAGAGAATGGAAAGAGAGGAAGTCAATAACTTAATGGGATATCTTTAGCAACTGGAAAAGGAAGGACATTCCAACCCCAAACCCAGCAGAAGGAAAGAAATAACTAAAACTAGAGCAGAATGAAATGAAATAAAAAACAAAACAATTATTCAAAAGATTAATGAATCAAAAAGTTGTATTTTTGAAAAATTCAACAAAATTGATAAACCTTTGGTCAACCTAACCAAAAATAGAAAATAAAAGTCTGTAGTATCATCAGTCAGAAATGACAAAGGCGAGGGCAGCGTCTGTGGCTCAAAGGGGTAGGGCGCCGGTGCCATATGCCAGAGGTGGTGGGTTCAAATCTAGCACCAGCCAAAAAGAAAAAAAAAAAATAAAAGAAACGACAAAGGCAAAATAACAACAGACATCTCAGAAGTGCAAAAAATCCTTAATGAATACTACAAAATTTTTATTCTCAGAAATATGAAAATCTGAAAGAAATTTACCAATACTTGGAAGCATGCTAACTTCCTAGACTTAATCAGGAAGAATTGGAAATGCTAAACAGATCTATATCAAGACTGCAATAGAATCAACTATATGAAATCTCTCAAAAAAGAAGAGTCTGAGACCAGATGGCTTCATATCAGAATTCTACCAAACCTTTAAAGAGGAACTAGTACCTATATTACTTAACCTTTTCCAAAACATTGAAAAAGAAGGAATACTTCCTGACACATTCTATGAAGCAAATATCTTACCAGGAAAAGACCAAACAAGAAAAGAAAACTATAAATCAATATATTCAATGAACATAGATGCAAAAATATTCAATAAGATCCTAGCAAACAGAATCCAACAACACATCAAACAAATTATACACTATGACCAAGTGGGTTTTATCTCAGGGTCTTAAGGTTGGTTCAATATGCATAAATCTTTAAATACAATACATCACATAAACAAAAAAACAAAGACCATATGATTCTCTCAATTGATGCAGAAAAAGCTTTTGACAATATCTAGCATTCTTTCATGATCAGAAGACTTAAGAAAATAGGTATAGAAGGGACTTTTCTTAAACTGATAGAGACCATCTACAGCAAACCCACAGCCAATGTCATATTGAATGGAGTAAAATTGAAAACATTTCCACTCAGATCAGGAACCAGGCAAGGCTGGAGACAAGGCTGTCTATTGTCTCCACTGCTCTTTAACATTGTAATGGAAGTCTTAGCCATCACAATCAGGCAAGAGAAGGTGATCAAGACTACACAAATAGGGTCAGAGGAGATCAAACTTTCACTCTTTGCAGATGATATGATTATATACCTGGAAAACTCCAAGGACTCAACCACAAAACTCTTATAAGTGATCAAGGAATACAGAAGCTTCTCCCGGATACAAAATCAATACTTACAAATCAGTAGCTTTTAAATATACCAATAATAGTCAAGCTGAAAAAATAGTCAAGGACTCTATTGCCTTTATAGTTGTGCCAAAGAAGATGAAATGTTTGGGAATTTATCCAACAAAGGATGTGAAAGATCTCTATAAAGAGAACTGTGAAACTCTGAGAAAATAAATAGCTGAAGATGTTAACAAATGGAAAAACATGCCATGCTCATGGCTGGGAAAAATCAACATTGTTAAAATGTCCATATTATCCAAAGCAATTTACAAATTTAATGCAATTCCTATCAGAGCACCACTGTCATACTTTAAAGATCTGGAAAAATAGTACTTCATTTTATATGGAACCAGAAAAAAAACCTCAAATAGCCAAGACATTGCTCAGAAATAAAAACAAAGCAGGAGGAATGATGCTACCAGACTTCAAACTATACTATAAATCTATAGTGATCAAAACAGCATGGTATTGGCACAAAAATAGGGAGGTAAATATATGGAACAGAATTGAGAATCAAGAGATGAATCCAGACACTTATTGTAATTTGATCTTTGATAAGCCCATCAAAAATATGAATTGGGGAAAGGATTCCCTATTTAACAAATGGTGCTGGGAGAATTGGCTGGCGACTTGTAGAAAACTGAAAATGGACCTACACCTTTCACCATTAACATAAATCTTTTATCTCACTGGATAAAAGATTTAAACTTAAGACATGAAACTATTAAGATTCTTGGAGAGAGTGCAGGAGAAACACTTGAAGAAATTGGCCTGGGAGAATACTTTATGAGGAGGATCCCCCAGGCAATTGAAGCAACACTAAAAATACATTACCGAGATCTGATCAAACTAAAAAACTTCTGCACAGCCAAGAACACAGTAAGTAAAGCAAGAAGACAGCTCTCAGGATAGGAGAGGATATTTGCAGGTTATGCTTCTGATAAAGGTTTGATAACCAGAATCCACAGAGAACTCAAACTTATTAATAAGAAAAGTATAAGTAATACCATTTCATTGTTGGCAAGGGACTTGAACAGGAGCTTCTCTGAAGAAGAAAGGTGTACAGCTTACAGACACATTAAAAATTGCTCATCGTCTTTAATCATCAGAGAAATGCAAATCAAAACCACTTTGAGATATCATCTAACTCCCGTATGAGTGGCTCACTTAACAAAATCCCAAAACTAGATATATGTTGGCATAGACGTGTTGAAAAGGGAACACTTCTGCACTGCTGGTGGGAGTGCAAGCTAATACGTCCCTTTTTGGAAAGAAGTATGGAGACTACTCAGGGATCTAAAAGTAGACCTGCTGTTTGATCATGCAATTCCTCTACTAGGTGTATATACCAAAAGACCAAAAATCACATTATAACAATTATAACAAAGATATTTGCACCAGATTGTTCATTGCAGCTCAATTCATAATAGCCAAGTCATGGAAGAAGTTCAAGTGCCCATCGACCCATGAATGGAATAATAAATTGTGGTATATGTGTGCCATGGAATATTATGCAGCCTTAAAAAAGAATGAGACTTTACCTCTTTTATGTTTATGTGGATGGAGCTGGAACATATCCTACTTAGTAAAGTATCTCAAGAATGGAAGAAAAAATATCCAATGTACTCAGTACTACTATGAAACCAATTTACAATCACTCACACTTTCATATGAAGAAGAGATCACAATTATGACCCAAGATGAAGGAGGGAGAATAGGGGGATAGGAAGGGAGGGGGTAGGTCAGATCTAGGGAGGGTGAATGATGGGATCACACCTATGGTGCATAATGCAAGGGTACATGTCAGATCTATTAGTATAGAGTATAAATGTCTTAACACAATAACTAAGTAAACGAGATGAGGTATATATTAACCAGTGTGATATAAGCTTTCCTAATTCTATATGAAATCAGCACATCATACCCCATAAATGCATTAATGTATACATGATCTATGTGTTTATGATTCAATAAAAAAAAGAATTAAGTGGTTTTGGGGAATGACAAAGACAGAATGTGATAAGGTATCAATACAAAAAATCTTCTGTAGGAAATAATATGGGAAATGTGTTTCTACGTTTCTCATAAATTTTCTATGGGCTCAGAACTCACACATGTAAGATAAACCTGAATCACCCACTCTGTAGGTCTCCTTGCCATCCTGCATTTGCCATCCCCATTGGGATGGTGGGAACCCCTGAAGATGGCCATGTCTTCTGGACAACTCTGTCCTTTCCTGTCCCTTCTCACTCTAAGCTGTGAATACACTGCTCCCCACAAGTGTTCTAAATTGTAAAAGAAAGCTCTTTACTATTATTGTGGACATTCCTTTGTAATGCTATTTTCAATTTAACCTGTAGGTAGGAATTTTTTTCTTATACTTAAAGATTATCTCAAATATGGGTAATGTAGGCTGTTTAGCACATTAGGTCTAAATCACCACTCTGGCATGTAGGGGTCCATTTGTTTCTGTCCAGCTAATGGGAGTGTGGTGTGAGCTGCAAACGTGTGCACTCAGAGGGTGGGAGTGGAGCTTCTGTAGCTGTCTGCTCTGCAACAACCAACATGGACCCACTCTGGGATATGTAAAAGCACACAGGCCTGGCCAGTCTAATGTTGCCCTCTCCGCTTTCTGATTATAACTCTTTAACATTTATATTTTTCTTCTTATTTATGCCAGAAATTTATATATGACCTGCCATCCATTTTGAAGGGTTATGGTTCCTTTCTATAGTTATATTTATGTACTGATTGCTTCTCAACCCCTATCAGAGTTATCACTAGCAATGCAAAATTACCTATATTTTTGAGTGCCCAAGGCAATTTAGGTTATTGGAATTCTGCCTATAGCCAAATCCCATGTACTGTTATCCTATTTGTTGCCACTCAGAAGTCCTAAAATTCCAGCTGGAAATAGTTCAGAATAAAATTCAGTTTCTATTGCATGTAGACAAAAGACATAATCTGCGCGCCTATGCAGACATGATTTCACTATGTTTCTTATTCTCCTGACTCCTCCCTGCTGCTTCTAGATCATTCCCCCTTCATCTTCTTCTTCTTCTTCTTTTTTTTTTTTTTTTTTTTTTTTTTTTGCAGTTTCTGGCTAGGGCTGGGTTTGAACCCACCACCTCCAGCATATGGAGCTGGGGCCCAACTCCTTTGAGCCACATGCACCACCCTTTTCCTTCTTCCTTCTTTAAAGCCCAGTTTCTTCACACAGGTGGCATGAGAATGTCACCCTTCATTGCTACATTTATTTCTTTACTTTTAGAACTCCCTTCATGTTGAAACCTTCCACCTGCTGCTAATCCAGTTTTCACTCTTAATGACTCATTATCACATAGACATTTATCCATTGGTTTGTCTTCCCAGCTTTGCAACCTTCTTCTTCCTTTTGTTTTTCCTCTTGTTCTTTTTATACTCCCTTCCATGATTGTAGACCATGAAGGCAGAACAAAGTCCTTTCGACATTTCTATTTCAATCCTCAGGTCTTTCTACCACTGCCTCCCTTCTTTCTATCTCATTAACTCTGGGACAATGGCTCCTCAAATTCTGTTGCTTTGACCACTCCAGTTCATGTGGCTGACAGCTTTTAAACTCTCATATTGTTAATTCTCACATAGTGTAAGTCACATTTTAAGGTTTACGACTCTAGTAAACATATTACCGTATATACTTCAGTATAAGCTGAGTTTTTGTGCCGAAAATTTGCGCCGAGAAACCCGAACTCGGCTTATACTCGGGTCATACAGGTTATTTGATTTGGTGCACACGCACCTAATCAAATGCAGGTAGTCTCCAGTCGTCTTCTGCTGTCTGCTTGAGAGGGCGGTGCTTCAGCTCCGTCCACAAGTCTCCGCTGAGCTGAAGAGGTAGGCAGCTGAACTGAACTGTATTCCACTGAACTATTTAACCCACAATATTTAATGGCACATTTAAGTGAAAACCCCATTTAAGGCAGTAAAGTCTTGTAAATAAATGTTTATAAATCCTGAATCCTTATAATCAGGGGTTTTGGAGTATAAGGATTCAGG